>JAUPMG010277353.1:0-18744 GCA_031762675.1 Pachysandra terminalis | reverse complement strand
AGGTATGGAGTGGAAAAGAAGTAAAACTGTCACACTTGAAAGTTTTTGGTTGTGTTGCACATGTACACATTAGTGATCATGGCAGAAACAAGTTGATCCCAAATCCCAGAAATGCACCTTCCTCGGTTATGGCGAGGATAAGTTTGGTTACCACATTTGGGATGACGAAAATAAGAAGGTGATTCGAAGTAGAGACGTGATCTTAAATTAAAGAGTAATGTACAAGAACAGGCATACAACAGACCCCAGTGACTTAGCACAGAGTGACCCAGTGTATGCAGAGGTGGACGATATCCCAGATAGTCGTGTGACACAACAAACTTTTGAGAGTCCTCAGCCAGATGAACCTGTTGTACAGAGTAGTACCCATCATATTGATGCATCGCAACCGTCTACTCCTGCTCCTAAACATAGGAGGTCTTCTAGGCCTCGTAAACCTAACAGGAAGTACATGAACTATTTGTTATTGACTGATGGAGGCGAGTCTAAATGCTATGATGAGGCATGTCAGGCAGGAGATGCTATTAAGTGGGAGCTTGCTATGAAAGATGAGATGAAGTCCCTCATCTCCAACAAGACATGAGATCTTGCTAAGTTACCCATAGGAAAGAAAGCCCTTCACAACAAATGGGTGTACCGTGCGAAGGAGGAACACGACGGTTCCAAGAGGTACAAGGCTCGTTTAGTAGTCAAAGGATTTCAGCAGAAAGAAGGCATTGACTACACTGACATTTTTCCACCAGTTGTGAAGCTTAACACTATAAGATCAGTGTTAAGTATTCTTGTAGCAGAGGATCTGCATCTTGAGTAGTTAGATGTGAAAACTACTTTCCTCCATGGTGACCTAGAATAGGAGATATATATGCAGCAACCCGAAGGATTCTCAGAGAAAAGTAAAGAGAATTTTGTTTGCAGGTTGAAAAGGAGCTTGTATGGTCTGAAACAATCCCCTAGGCAATGGTACATGAAATTTGATGGTTTCATACAAATGCAAGGATACCACAAGTGCAATGCCGACCACTGTTGCTACTTCAAAAGGTGTAAGTCTAGTTACATTATTTTATTGCTTTATGTTGATTACATGTTAGTGACAGGTTCAGACATGAACGAAATCAGAAGAGTGAAGCAGCAATTGTTAAAGGAATTTGACATGAAGGACTTAGAACCAGCAAAACATATTCTTGATATGCGGATTACCAGAGACAAGGAACAAGGAACTCTACAATTGTCTCTATCTGAGTATATTAGCCGTGTTCTACAGAGGTTCAACATGAACAACGCCAAGCAGTTAGCACACTTTTGGCCAATCACTTCCGCCTATCCAAGGACCAGTCTCCTCATACAAATGAAGAATGGAACTTCATGGCTAAGGTTCCTTATGCCTCAGCCATTGGAAGTCATATGTATGCCATGGTCTGCACAAGATCAGACATTGGCCATGCAGTGGGAGTTGTTAGCAGGTTTATGAAAAATCCAGGAAAAACACACTGGAAAGCAGTGAGGTGGATCTTGAGATATCTATGAGTCACTACTGATAAGTGCTTATACTTTGGAAAAGGAGATTTGATAGTCCAAGGATTCGTAGACGCAGATTTTGCAATTGAAGTTGATCACAGAAGGAGAACTACTGGTTATGTTTTCACAGTTGCCAACACAGTTGTTAGCTGGATCTCGCAGATATAGAAGATTGTTGCGCTATCCACTACAGAGGTGGAATATGTTGCAGTGACAGAGGCTAGTAAAGAGATGATATGGTTGCAAGGTTTGTTGACAGAATAATGATTCAAATAGATGAAAAATTCTCTTCACAGCGACAGTCAGAGTGCGATACATCTAGCTAAGAATTTTGCATTTCATTCTAGGATCAAGCACATTGGACTTCGTTATCACTTCGTCAAATCTCTCTTGGAGGATGGAGTATTAACACTTGTGAAGATCCATGGTAGCAAGAATCCAACTGATATGTTGACAAATGCTGTCACCATTGAAAAACTGAAGCTATGTTCAGCTTCAGTTGCACTTCTAGCCTGAAGACAGTTCTAAGAACACCACTGTTCCCTAATCACTATTGGTTCTATCTCCAAGTGGGAGATTGTTAATTGCAGTTAGTGGAGACAGCTTTTTTTGGGGAAACAAAGAGCTTTATTGGGGAGACAAAGAGTCTTTTTGGGAAGACTAAGAGGTGGAAGAATTTGGACATTTTCTTTTCATCTTCTTCTTCTATATAAACTGTTGCGTTCTGTGCAATTTGAAAAAGAAGAAGAACAAAAGCAATGAGTGAGTTGTAGTAAGAGAATTGAGGGAGCAGATTACAGAGTTTGTAATCAGAGTTTTGCTCCTCCTTTATCCTACTATTCAAATAGTGAAAGTGTGTGTGCTCCGTGGACGTAGACAAGTTTGTGCCGAACTACATAATTCTTTGTATTCTTGTATGTGTATATTATAAGATTCTCAGCAGACACCCAGATGTTTCATATGTAAGTTGCTCATATTTCATGAAAACCATAATGACAGGACATTACCAGAAAAGAACTTATAATGTAAAGTAGTCAACTTGGTGAAAAAAGCCGTAGCATCATTAAGTACAAAGAAACAGGACCAAGCAAAAAAATCCACAGTAAAAAATAGTTACGCCTCAATGGGAATTGCACATTTTTAGATCAAAAAGAAAGAACTTGAATTTACGTCATCACCATTATTACAGAGAGGTTTCGTGATTTTCTCAAAGGAATTTCCTTAGCGGCCTACCAGCATCCTCATCTTGCAGATGCTGTAATCAAAATCGCCAAAAGTCTTAAGAGACTTGCAGTCTAAAATCAAGAAACTTTAACTGGACTGAACACCTCACACGTTGCAGAATAATATATATATTTTTTTTTGTTGAATATAAAACCAAAACTGGCAAGGAAAAGAAAAAGGAAAACAAATGCCTAGATATTAAATGCAATCAAGTAATGCAAGGACTATTACTTGAGGTTGGATAATAAAGGCTTAAAAGTCCTGCAAGGTGAAATAAAGAAAATTAGTCAGCACTAAGGATATGTTTGATAGAAGTAACTGGAATTGGATTGAAGTATCATAATTCAAGGAATTACAGTTCATTGAATTAGAATTTTATACATTTTGCATGATTTCACTAATCACTTATAACCATTTAGAAATCAATATCAAACAGTCACCAAGGAATTGTATCAAATATGTGATGGTAATTGCAGCCAGTGATGGAGGCCAATAGGCGGTGATGGTGACAGTAGCAAGCAGCAGCTGGTGGTAGCAAATAGTCAATAGGCGGTGGTGGCAGCAACAGCATATGACAATGGCAGTGGCGGCGGCAACCGCATATGGGTGGCTTATGGGTGGTAGGTGGTGAGTACCAAGAAGGGGTGAAGGTGATGGTCATAAAAAATGGAGGAAGATGAGAATGGTATAACAAAAGTTGAATTGTCACTCATGAATTCAAAATAACACCCCCTCGCCCTAAGAATTGAATCTTTGATTTTATATTGGAAATAGATTCTATGAAATTGGGAAAGAAATTCTAATTCCATTTACGAATCTACGTGCTATACCTGTCTGCCACCTAGCTGTTTGGCTAGACAACAAAATATAATAAAAAATATTTATAACAGAAAATATAAGTTTAAAATTAGCAATATTTTATAAGTAATAACAAATATATTAAATATAGGTTATGAAAATAATAAATAAAATAATTACAATTAATTAATTACTACTTAATATAAAATAATATATTATAGTAACTAGAACTACATAATATACAATCTACAATAACAATAACCCAATCAAATTTATAACATATAACTAGATTACTAATAATAAACACACACGCATAGCTAAGATTTCCTAACACTCTTACCCCAAAAGTAGTGATTTTATATCACCAATCCCAACAATCTCGACCTTGAAAGAAAATCACCACTTGCCTTTGCCAAACCACTAATTTACCTTGGCATAATATCTAGGGAGTCAAGCTCCAATCTCGCTTTCCTAAAAGAACCGCCTTTGTTAACATGCCCACTAGGTTCTCCTTTGTTCCAACTTTCAACGAACACACCTTGCCTTCTTTAATAATCTCACGAATGTAGTGATATTGGACCGCAATTTGTTTTGTTCTTTTGTGATATACCGAATTCTTTGCTAACCAAATAGCACTCATATTATCACAAAATAACTCCACGGGTTTAGTATGCATACCAAGCTCACTCATCAATCCTTGAAGCCACGTTGCTTTCTTGCAAGCCTCCGTCAATGCCATGTACTCAGCCACGGTAATAGACAATGAAACCGTATGTTAAAGTCTTGACATCCAACTAATGGGACCATTCCTAAACCGGAATACATAACCTGTAGTTGATCTTCCTTTGTCAAGATCATTTGCATAACTTGCATCAACAAACCCATGCATTGATTCCGAATCCTTGTTATATGTAATAACATAATTACGAGTGCCTCTTAAATATCGAAGCACCCACTTTCCGGCCTCCCAATGTGCCTTACCCAGATTTGCCATAAACCGACTTAGAAAACCAACCGCATAAGAAATGTCCAGTCTAGTGCATAACGTGGCAAATATCAAGCTTCCTACTGTCACGCCTCGGATCCCGTGGTACAAATCGCTATACAGGTGGCACGAATCTAGAGGTGAGACATTCGGGTTCCCAACCGTAGAACGCAAATCACCAGAACAAACACCAATTATAAAAGTAATTCGGAGTGTGAAAGCACAGATATAGATTAAATCCAATCGACGGCTTCAGATGAGCCAAAACACAACTTAACAAGAAAACAATAAAGTACTTAATCCTATTACATCTAATGTATCCATATCTACATAAACATAAAATACTAAAATTGAAGTAAATCACACGGCTGCGTCTAGCTCCTAATCATCCTCATCCCACCTCAGCCTGCAACATAAAATGTTACGTGAGCTTGGAATGCCCAGTAAGAATCAATTATGTCATCCATCCTCATGAAATACCGTTAGTCCCAAAATCAAAACAATAATATCATGTTACCAGTAAAAGAGTGAGAAATACTTCAGTAGCACCACATCATTAATCATGTTATAGCATCTCATCCATATCACATACGAATAATGAAAACATCAAGCATAAAGGGAGAATATTAAAAATGCAAGACTAACAATGAAAGATGAGATGTGTGAATGCAATGCTTTATGATGATCAATACAAGTGATGGAATGCACACAAAGCATAAATGCGAACTAATGCACTTCCTAACCCAATGATCATCCGGTTCCAAGTTACCTTGGCATCCATTTTACTACAGTTGGACGACACTCTCTTATCATGTAATATCAATTACAGGGTATTCATTTTAATATAGCTGAATACTACTTTCTTAAGAGCCATGAGGACATCGCGGTTTTGTGGGATTTTCAACCCACCGGGCTCAATTTCCGTAGCTATTTCTTGTATTTGTTCCTCATGCATAACAATGCATGGATGGGTTTCTCTAGGACCATTTACCATAGCTCATAAGAATGCTCGCAAGACCCTACCATTCCACCCCCGGACTCACATAACCATTCACATTCTCCAAACGTATATGCAATAAATAAGTTAAGATCCTAATGATAATCCACATCAGAAACTGTCTGCGCGCCCATACACACAGATAATCTGTCAGAGACCATCATAAGTATCCTAGTCATCAATCAGTAGGATTATCAGTGATAATACTCTTCAGAAGCTGCCCGTGCGCCTATACACACAAACAATCTGCTGGATATCATCACAGACATCTTTTCCACAAAACATTTACTTAATATATATCATTAATTCATAACATACTGCAACTAGTCATTAATCATAACCAAAAATCTTAGTTCATCTTAATATAGTTCTACCAAAGTCCCGAGTACCAAATTCTAAACGAAAGTCAAAAGCCTCCACATTGGGTCCCTGTTGGCAAGGTGACCGATGTGCCGGTACCTGCCGACAACCCTCTTCTATGCATTTAAGTCCCTGTCGACAGGGTGACCGGTGTGTCGGTGCCTGCTGACGGACTCAATCTAGGTATAATTTTGACCCTGTCGGCAGCACAGCCGGTGTGCCGGTGCCTGCCGACGGGTCACGGGACTAAATTTCCAGATTCATCCTGGAAGCCCCCAAACTTGTAATCTTTCGAACCATTTCAATCCGAAATAACGTGGAGTCATTACCTCTATTAGAATCATCACTAAATAGGATTCAAAACACATTAAATCATAATTTATACCAAATGAAAGAGTAAAACCTACGTTTATCATAACATATACTTTCTACCACCAATTTCATGTAAATCAATCTGGAATCATATAAGAACAAGGATATGCATCATTCAATCCACATGAATATTTAACAATCATCAAACTCACACAATAATATCATGCTTCCAGAAATCATGTAAGCGAGATATAAATGCACGTATTCATTCGGGAGAAAATCACAATGTTCACGAGAACTATACAGAAAATGACACTTACTTCTTAGTGTGCTTAGGTTCAAATCTGAAATCTATCTTCTTTCTTTTTTCCCTCATTCCCCTTCCTCTACTCCAAGCAAAGTGACGACCAGGGTTTTCTGCTCTAACCTTTCTAATCTTTTTTAACCTTTCTAAGAAACTCTCCAATACCAATCTCCACGTATGGGGAAAGTGAGGGAGAAGTTATAGTAACTTCCCTTCCTCCTGTCCCACTTCCCAATCCACGCACACCCACGACGCCACGCTACTTCATGCATTTCAAACTTGAATCCTAATGCTCTTCTTTATGTTCTCTTAACCCTAGGTAACCTGACCTAGAGCTCTAATACCAATTTGTCACGCCCCGGATCCTGTGGCACGAATCTCTATGTTGAAAGCATGGATCTCGAGGTGAGACCTTCGGGTTCTCGATCGTGGAATGTAGATCACCAAAACAAACACCAATTATAAAAGTAATTCAGAGTGTGGAAGTGAAGATATAGATTAAATGCAATCCATGGCTTCAGATGAGCCAAAACACAACTTAACAAGAAAAAAAATAAAGGACTTAATCCTATTAAATCCAATGTATATATATGCACATAAACATAAAATACTAAAGCTGAAGTAAATCACATGGATGCGTCTAGCTCAAATCATCATCATCTCACCTCAACCTGCAACATAAAATGTTACGTGAGCTTGGAATGCCCAGTAAGAATCAATTATGTCATCCATCCTCATGGAATACTACTAGTCCCAAAACCAACACAGTAATATCATGTTATCGATAAAAGAGTGAGAATACTTACAGTAACACCACATCATTAATCATGTTACAGCATCTCATCCATATCACATTCGAATAATGAAAACAACAAGCATAAAGGGAGAATATCAATAATGCAAGAATAACAATGAAAGATGAGATGAGTGAATGCAATGCTTTATGATGATCAACACAAGTGATGGAATGCACACAAAGCATGAATGCGAACTAATGCACTTCCTAGCTCGGTGATGAGCCGGTTCCAAGTTACCTTGGCATCCATTTTACTATAATTGAACGACACTCTCTTATCATGTAATAACAATTACAGAGTATTCATTTTAATACAATTGGATACTACTCTCTTAAGAGCCACGTATACATCACGATTTTGTGGGATTTTCAATCCACCGGGCTCAATTCCCGTAGCTATCTCTCATATTTGTTCCTCATGCATAACAATGCATGTATGAGTCTCTCTAGGACCATTTACCATAACTCATAGGAATCCTCGCAAGGCCCTACCATTCCACCCCCGGACTCACATAACCATTCACATTCTCCAAACGTGTATGCAACAAACAAGTTAGGATCTTAATGGTAATCCCCATCAGAAACTATCCGAGCGGCCATACACGCGGATAATCTGCTGAAGACCATCATAAGTATCCTAGTCACCAATTAGTAAGATTATCAATGATAATACTCTTCAGAAATTGCCCGTGCACCCATGCACACGAACAATCTGCTAGATATCATCACGGACATCCTTTCCACAAAACATCTACTTAATATATATCATTAATTCATAACATGTCTACCCGTTTGCTTGACTTGGAACATATTTGCTTGACTTCCATAAATATCTTACTTGAATTGATGTTATATATATATATATTAATCTGAGGTTAAAAAAACAAAACTCAAATCCATGGTAATGAGAATATTTCTTGTCTCCCTTGTGAAGGTGTTATTGTTGCACCCTCTCATGGCTTCCTCTACAAACCTCGCTTATCAGTCAATCTTGCTTACCTTCAAATCTTAAATCACATTCAATCCTGACCATGTCATGGTAAACAATTGGACTACCAATGTCTCATTCTATAATTGGATTGAGGCCTGCTGTAATCGTCGTCGACAAAGAGTCGTCGCCTTGAATCTTTCCTACAAGGATCTCCAAGGCACCATTTCTCCACACATGGTTAACCTCTCCTTCCTTACCATTCTAGATCTTCGCAATAACAGTTTTCATGGTTAATTACCAGAGTCAGTTGGTCACTTGCGCCGAATAAGAGAGATTGTCACATCCCAAACTTAAAGAAATTCACGTGGAACCTCTCATGCTTGAAACGTGACTCTCACCCCAATCGAAATCGAGAGTGGTAATCAATATAAGAGCCAAGCAATTGAATTTGAATAAAACTTGAAGGAAATTACTTTACTGAAAATAACCAAAATATGACTAAGTTATTACATCTAAGGAATCACAGCGGAAAACAAATAAAAATATAACCTAATTCTCATGCTTAAATCAGATCCTATCCCTATACATAATAATATCTAATCTAGGAAATAAGTATGCCATATTACATATTTCTAATTATAAATCATAATACGAAATCATCCAGTCCAGCCATATCATCACAAAAGTATTCCTCATCTTGTACTCCATTTATCCCTTAAATGGTTGTCATAAGACGTCAGCTACACTTAGCTCAGTAAATAAACCAATTAAACCGCATTTTAGATTAGAATTGGGTCAAAGCCACTCTCTAATGATAATGTCATAGACCAAACAACAATGATAGATAGATATGCAATGTGATGCAAGTCAGATTATAATGCATGCAATGCATGCTCATGCCACAGAAATTATGATTAACACATGTAATTCATGCACATAAAGATGATATGCAATTAATACATGTTGTTTGGCATTCGATTAGTGTATGTTCACACCAGATCTAAACACAGTACCCAAGAATGTCCCACAATGGTGGATTAATTCCCCAATACATAACAACATGATAATTGGATTATTCTATGTACACATCATAATTTCTAAGAGCTTCGACCTAAAGGTCACAATCACCTCAGTTATTTGCGATATAGGGACAAATCCCAATGTGCCACAATGTAAACTTCTCCTTTGTAATCCATACATTAGTTGATCTACTAACAGAATTCACTCATATGATTCGAATATTGGGCATCTCATGGAATTTCCCTCACCTATCATCTTTCCACAAGTCTCTTGGGATAATCCCCACATTGAGAGTAAACAAAATTAGTATATTGTGAGTGCCACTCCCTCAACACATATAATAATATAAAATTGTCCATCTAGGACTTCCTCACTTCCTCCCCACTATCATATCATGATAACACTCATTATGTCTATAATATCCATCACATGGATTTATGGGGTATAGTCAAGGCATTACACCCGTACAAGGTCAATAATGAAAAATAGGCATATGCTGTGCAAGTGTAGTGTAGGTGCTCGTTAACTAAACATACAATCAGTGTACAGTTATGAATAACTCTAGATAATTAATATGAGTAATTAAAACATGGTATATGTCTCAAAACATTCTAATCATGAACAATTATGGTAAAACATACATAATTTATCAATTAATCATAACAGCCAATAATTCATGCTATCAGATCATCATTCACATCATAAGTTCAATAAAATTCAATACAAATCATATAATAACAAATAAACAATTTATCACATGTATATGAACTGATTAGACCAAACCTAGGCTCACTAGTAGGCTATCCGGCACACCAGTAGCCACCGGCAGCCTAGGCAGGGAGTCAAAAACAAACACACAGGTCACTAAGGCCTAACCGGTACACCGGTTGGCAACTGGCAGCCTAGGTAGTGGCCCCTCTGTGGGCACACGGTGGCCCAGTAGGCTAACTGGTACACCAGTATCCTACCAGCAGCCTAAATAGTGCCACCACAACCAACCGGGGTGTCCAGTAGGCTAACCAGTACACCGGTTACCTGTCGTATGCCCCCATGGTTCACCGGTAGGCTAGCCGACACACCGATGCCGGGTAGCCTGTAGGTTTGCCCAAAAACCAGCAATCTTTATATTTTTTGTATTTTAAGCTCTTTTTAATCAATGCTTTCTTCTAACACTCATATTTAAATCCAATTCCGATCAAAACCAAATCAAAATATCACACAATAATTCAACTTACCTTTGCTAGGATGATCATGCTTAAAAATCTTTAAGTTTAATGAAAACGACATGTTCTTCAATTTGAAATCTTGTGCTATGTCATATTCACTGAATATGGCATCTCACTTAGATCCAAATCAAAAATAAAGAGTAATTAAATTACTAACCTTGGCTGTTCTTCTTCGGATCTTCTTCCTCTTTAACTCAGTTCAAGTTTGAACTGTTCTTCCTCAACTTCCAGCTCTAGCAATAAACTTAGAATTTAGATTAATGGTTTGGACGTTCCATGCGGTGTTTATATAGATTTAAATGTTGTCTCATAGTTAGTCTAGAGTTATACATAGTTTAGGATTATGTTTTGGTTTGTATCCCTTAGATTAGATTAGTTTATTTACAGCCATTAGATTAAAGTGTCCTAGTTCTAATGTGAATTAATCATTGATGTTATTTAACCATATCCTAATCAGATTTAAAGTCTTTTACTTTTAATCCTAACCTTTAGATTAGTCTAATTGTTCCTACGAAATCCTAACCATTGATTTTTAAGTATTTTAGTTATTTTAGAAATACTAATAGGTGTTTAGATATTGGTCTAAAGTCCTAGTTCCATTATAACTTAAAATTTATTTATCATGGTTTAATTATCATGAAAATTACCTATTAATTAACCTAATTGGGCTTTAGTCTAGTTAGGCCTTAATCATATTAGGCTTTACTTAAGTCCATCTAATTAATTATTAGAGTTAGGTCATGTTTAGTCAATTCTAGTTTAATCTATTAACACAGTTTTCTTATTTAAGCTAAAATTCTTTATTAATGACTTAATTTATTTACTATAATCCTAATTATATATTATTTTATTAATTACCTTAGGTTAGTTGAATTATAGCCTTTAGATCTAAGTTCCTACAAGATCTTAGCCACACATTATAACTTAAAGAGTTATGATTGTGTGTGAATCGCTTTAGTTTCTTATAGTGCAACCCACCAATCACAAACAGTCAAAGTCAAATATGTAACTAATTTACTAAAACTTTAAATTAACCTCTATATTTTAACTAATTACAAATTAATCCCTATAAAAGTTCAAGTTATTACAGAAATCTACTTGAGATACAACCAATTGGAAGGAATAATTACATCAAGTTTATCTCAATGCCGAAAGCTTCAGAATATCAGATTGGATTACAATCACCTAGAAGGAAGCATTCCGAAGGAGTTGAGTGATCTTGTCGATTAGTGTATACTGGACGTGAGCGATAACAACTTAAGAGGTAGCATTCCTTCCACAATTTTCAACATCTCTAACTCTTCGAATCATTGATCTAAGAACAAACTTTTTGATAGTCTCCCAATGAATATGTGTGATAATCTTCTAAGACTTAAATTGCTATATCTTGGTATCAATCTACTCAGTGGTCAGATTCCAACCAATTTATGTAAATGCGAAGGTCTTCGAGGTATAGAGTTGTCGTGGAATAACTGCACAAAAAGCATATTGAAAGGCATCGGATGCTTATCGAAGCCTGAACTACTAGGTATTGGTAGTAACCAATTGATAGGCACTGTCCCACTCTCAATGGAAAATCTTTCCAAATTAGAGTCCTCAATGTGGAAAAAACAACTTGTGGGAGGAAATACTTCATGCGTTGTCAAACCTTCCAAAAATAAAATACTTGAACATTGCTTCCAACAATCTCTCGGGGTGAAATACCTCATGTACTTTTCAACATTTCTTCAATGGAAATAATTTCACTCACGGATAATCGCCTGTCGGGACATCTTCCAGAACTCACTGGCCTTTGGCTTCCTAATCTTAGGTAAAACTTCCTAACATACAATCAACTCAATGGAAATGTCCCAAGTACCGTCTCAAACGCTTCAAAACTCTCTTCTAGAGCTATCATATAACTCCTTTAGTGGATCCGTACCTATGACTTTGGAAAATCTACAATTCATTCAAGCTCTTAACCTACAGAGATATCAGTTCACTAGCAAACCAGCTACCAAGGAGCTTGAATTTTTAACATATTTAACAAAGTGTAGATCGTTGGTAAAGTTGATTATAGGATCTAATCCACTCAATGGCATACTTTCGGATTCCATTGGAAATCTTTCAAGCTCGCTTATACTCTTCAAGGTAACTACATCTCAGATCAAAGGCAGCCTTCCAACAACAATTGGAAACTTAAGCAACTTGATGAGCCTAGTATTAGCTGGCAATAACTTGAACGGGACCATTCCATCGACTATTGGAGCCTTAGATAGACTTCAAAAATTGTGCCTTAATGGTAACAAAATACAAGGATCCATTCCAAATGAGATGTATCAGTTAGGTGAATTGATTTTGCAAGAAAATAAGCTCTCCAGACCAATACCTAATTGCATCGGTAATATTTGCGGACTACAAATGGTCTCCCTCTCTTCCAATGCATTAACATCCATACCTTCAAGTCTATGGAGCATGAACAATATTTGATTTCTGAACTTGTCGCATAACTCCCTACATGGATATCTCCCTCCAAAGATTGGAGACCTGATAATTGTGCAAATTCTTGATTAGTCAAAAAATCAACTAATGGACAACATCCCAAGCACAATATCCAACCTTAAGATGTTGAAAGAACTCAATTTGTCAAAAAACTCGTGTCAAGGGAATATACTTGAACCCTTCGGCGATTTGGCAAGCTTGGAAACTATGGATCTCTTTTTCAACAATCTATCATGAACGATCCCCAAGTCCTTAGAGAAACTTCTGGATCTTGAGTTTTTCAATCTGTCATTCAATAGGCTTGAAGGAGAAGTTCCAAATGGAGTAGTTTTTGCAAACCTCACATCCCAATCTTTCCTAGGAAATTATGAGTTATGCGGGGTTCTAAGACTGCGCTTCCAACCTTGCTCAATTGGTGCTCATAACAAATCAAGGAAAAGAAAACTTCTACCATTTCAATGATATTTTGTTAGTGAAAAATATAACAAAATGAAAAACAAATTGGAACTTAGCATAAACAACATTAGTTTTAACACAATTAGTGGTTCCAAAGGTTATACTAGTCCATTTCCATTGGTTTAAGCTTGAGCCAAGATTCTAGCGTACTTCAAGCTAAACCCAATTGACACTTAAGACGCTCTAGTCTATACTATAGTTTCACCAATAAAAGTTAAGTGTGTTAAGCTTCATCATCTATTAAATATTTAAAAAATATGACTAATTTGTACAATAATATGTAAATATATGTGAAAGTAGCTTAGGAGGGTGATGTAGTCTTTTTCTAAGTAGAAGACTGGCAATTCGATAAATAAATGAATGATTAAATTACCTTATAACAAAAAATCCATAAATGTCATATGTATATATGAACGTGCCATCGTAATGTAAGCATCTACGTGGACATATATAAATACAATTTTATTTTTGTTAATAACATAGACATAAACACGCTAAAAAATAAAAAAATGATATGAATACTTTTTTTCTCTGATGCATGCATGTATGTGAATGTCTAAACAAATTATGTGTGTGATACACACACACATAACCTGGATTGGAGCTTGGTTAATAAGTTAGATGGGATTTTGACCAAGAATACATATAACTCAGAAATCCTGTGACTTAATCCCATTCTTGTAAACTCCATACAAAATTTAATTGTATCTCATGCATATGTCTTCAGTCTTAACAAAAACTTAAATTAAAACTGGCGGAGATATCGTGCAATAGAGTATGGTTCGGAAGGAAGAGTATCAACGAAAGGAGATGTTTACAGCTATGGCATAATGCTGATAGAGATATTTACAAGAAAGAAGCCTTCAGATGAACAATTTGTCGGCGGATCAAGCTTAAGGTAATGGGTGAATTCCTCTTTTCTAGATTCAATAATTCATGTTGTTGACACAAACCTATTGGCAAGAAATCAAGATGGTGCTGGACCAACAGCAAAGCTTTCACAACATTGCTTGTCATCCATTATGGAGGTGGCCCTAATGTGTTCAAAAGAATTTTCAGAGGAGAGGCTTAATATGAAAAATGTTGTACTAAGACTTGCAATGATCAAACAACAGTTGCTACATGAAAACAATACTGAAGCCAATACATCATATTTGTCTGTCAGGGGAGAGGCCTAATTTAAAGAGTGAATTTAGTGTGTAGGTATAGAACTAATTTATATCTATGGGTACTTATATGTTTGAATATGAATATATTTTCATACAAAAACAATATTTAATTGAAACTTTAGCTCATCAACTCTCAGCACTTATCCTTTTGTAAGCAGGACGTCAACTCTTTTTGTTATGATTGAAGATCTGACTAGAGCAATGTCAGAAACTCAATCAACAAACAGAAGCTACCCTTATAAGAGAGGTAAGTTTTAGGGATTAAACAGATTGAAGAAATTAGGGCATGAAATGATCCAAAAATTATCAGATTTTAGTGTTACTAAAGAACCTTCAAGTCAAATAGCAAGCAAACAGGACTATATCATGGAGAGATTGAAGATATATCTGACAATAATGATGATAAAAATAAATAAATAAATAAATATATATATATATATATATATAAATTAGTAATTAGGGTTCGTATTGTGATTACAAATTCTTTGACGATGCCCTTTGTAGACTAGAACGGAAACGGCAATGCCAAAGATGCCAACAAGTGCAGATTGCATGAAGGTTGTGCTCGAGGTTTTCTCCTTGCGGAGTTCCAGTCCTCTATAAACTTGTTCTTCTTCACTTCCATTCCTCCCTCCCCCCATCGCTGCTCTCTTCTCTCTTCTCGCTTCTCTCTTCCGCTTTGATTCGTTTTACCCTTCTTTGCTCGCCTTCTCTCTCTATCTTCTGTTTCTACTTTAGAACTCTGTTCAACTTTCTACCAAAACAAAATCTAGGTGTGCAACTTGGTTCGGTTTGGGTCAACCCAAACCCAACCCAACCTGGTTTGAAACCCAAATTAAGAAACATAAACACTAAACCGATTTTATTTTTAAACCCTAAACCCAATTCAACCCAATATGTAATTTCGAGTTGATTTGAGTTGGGTTAATTTGGATTGATAAGCACAATCACAGCAGCTTGAATCATGTATCTGGACTTAAACCAACTTGAACAATGTGCAAATGTTTATAACATGGAGCATATGAACAAATAATAGAAATTTATAGAGGTTTTTAAAACCGAACCGAATTAATTCGGATTAGCCCTTTTCAACCTTAAGTGATATAAAACCTAACCCATATCGACCTAAAGTCGGGTAGAGTCTGTTTGGATTTGGGTTAGCCCAACCAAGTCGCACCCATAATTGTAACTACGGACCCAAAAAGAAAAAATAAATCAGAGAACTCACTCACACACACTCACTCACTCACTCACTCTCTCTCTCTCTCTCTCTCTCTTATTGTGTGTGGTCAGTTCATCGAATGGGCATCATGAAACTAGGACTGGCAATGGGGCGGGTTACCAGTTTAACCCGCCAGCAATCAATCCCTAATGGTTTAGTAAGACGTAAATCGGGTTTGGTTGACAATGGGGTGGGCTATCCTTATAACCCATCCCAATCCCTTGATACTAGTTAGGGTTTCGCAAGTTACAAATTGGGTTATGATCGGATTCCGTTTTCGTTCAAGCCGGCCCTAATCTTCCCTGTTACGATTCAATTATATGTTAATTATATACGTTTCATATAAAAACATATCTTATAAGTAAATATGCCAGCCGAAAAAAATATTAAATTAAATATGTCAAGCTTTTATATATTTTACTTAAAAAAATTTTTTACTTCTAATATATAACACATTTGGTTAGCTTCTAATCAGATTCTTAGCAGAGTTCAAATCCTCTAGAATGAACTATGGAGTCATCTCTGGACCCATCGATAGGCAGATTGCCCATGTTGCTCAAGCACAGACATATATAATCTCTCCACCGTCGGGTCCAGAGATGGTCTCCTCGTTTCGCACTAAAGGATTTTGCTCCTTCTTAGCATGACTATTGCATTGAGCAGTGATGGGTAAAAGGGCTAAGTCAATAGAATGCTACGCGAGAGCATCAAGCTTGAAAATAACATGTGGTTCAGAGTGCCTACAGAACATCTCTATATATACATATCAACCGGACTTCCTATACAAGCACAAAGTTCAAAATGAATTGGTTTTTGTATAAAATCTCAACCGTTTACAACTGGTATGTACTGCCGAGTTCGGCATAGTAGAATTATCCCATGAAATAGGTTATATGTTATTTAGCTTATTATTTGTTTAGGCTTCACACTCTTTATAATTTTATTAGGCCAAAATAAAATGTCTTAATGAATTTACAGGTCTTGAATGACATTTATTTATGAAATATATTGTTTTAAGTTTACTTTTGGAAAGGTTTCTTGTTATTTTCCATTATTTGTTTAGTTTTCTTATTTTTAATATTTCATAAGGGCTAAAAAAAGTATTTATGATGCCAAACAACCTTTGTATTTATTAATTAAATAGGCTAGCTTGTTCTAACTCGTAAGTTGACTCGGTTTGACTCGCAGTTACTCAACCGTATCAATTAGATTTCTGTGAAAACCGTCTTTCCAAGTTTTTACACACTGGTAGCAATTAGAGGTGTCAATTGGTTCAGTTTAAACCGAAAAAAGTCCGTTTGATTTGTTTTTTTTTTCATTTTTGTTAATTTGATTATGGTTTGGAAAATAAAAACAATCTAATTAATTTGATTTGATTTTTGATTAAGGTTTTGACAAAACCGAACCTAACCAAAAAAAAACCAAAGTATTATATATATATATATATATATGACTAGTTGGATGCACGTGCGTTGCACATGGTGACATTTGGAGAAGTATGCTTTCGAAAGAAAACACATGTTATGTGGTAGTACAATATATATTGTTATTGCACATGGTGACATTTGGAGAAGTATGCTTTGGAAAGAAAACACATATTATGTGGTAGTACAATATATATTGTTATATATAAACTTCGATCACACATATAAGTTATGTTATGATGTGTAAAATTAACAAGTCGTATAAAGTTTTTTTTAATACTGATGATGAGCAAATTTGTAAATCGAATTGGTCCAATGACAATGTATCGCGTGGTAATGTCATAATATCAAAATATGGATTTTAGTCCATTAGAAGATTCCTTTTGCCGAAGGGCATTCCTTCGAATCACTCCTTTTCGACTAAGGGACTCACCTGTGCTGGGATAATCCCTCGAGCTTATTCACTTCGAGGACCAACCTGTGTTGGGATATCTCCTCGAACTGACTCACATCGAGGACCAACCTGTGTTGGGATGTTCCCTTGAACTCGCTTCACTTTGAAGACCAACCTGTGTTGAAATGCTCCCTCGAGCTTGCTTCACTTTGAGGACCAACTTGTATTAGGATGTCTCCTCAAACACACAAATGAGAGGTCCACCCATGTTGGATAATCCCTCATCGCTTCGAAGTCCACCTGAGCTGGACAACTTTGCCATCACTTCGAGAACCCACTCGTGTTGGAGCATCTTCTTGAAGCATGCTTAGTCAAGGGTCCACCTGTGCTGGATAAACCCTTGTCACTTTGAGGATCCACTACTCGAGGATATCTCCTCGAAACTACTGCGGTTAGGGCCCTGTCTAATACGACAACCCTTCGAGCCAACATGTGTATCAAAAAGTGAATCACCTCTCGAATGAGGATATTTTGAATGAGTAATGCACCAATTCAATATTCTCAATCACTTCATAAGAAGTGACTTAAGGCTTGCCACCTCGAAATGACCAATTCGTCACTTTACGTATCTTTCAAAAAGGTTAGCCCCCTTAAGAGGGCCAATTCATCATTGTAACCAATTGAGTTGCAATCTGCCATTTCAAAATAATCAATTCGATGTTCGAAATAACCATATCGAATGTCGAGGTAACCAACATAACATTACCAACTCGGTGTTACGAACGACCCTTCGAAATAACCAATTCAAGATTGTGAAACATTGTTCAAGATAACCATCTCGACATCTCGAATCATCATTCGAGATAACCATTTTGACATCTCAAACCTTTATTCGAGATAACTACCTCGCCGTCTCGAAATGGTCTATAGTGACCTAGATCCTTTAATTGAATTTACCCCATTAGTTACTTAAATTATTATTTATTCTTTTGTTATGCTTATAAGGTTAGAGAACTTAATAGGTACTTAGGGTATTTTTGTAATTAACCTTTGGAATTAGTGGACCTTTATGATATTAGCCTTCTCTTTGGGGTTAGTATTGTAAGATGACATTTTTCTTCCCAACTGTT
>JAUPMG010277342.1:0-18745 GCA_031762675.1 Pachysandra terminalis | reverse complement strand
GGAGTTTGGGACTTAAACAATCCATTGTGATGCTCCAGTCTTTCCTGAGAACCAACTTAATAGAGCATTCAGAAGAGAAACTCATATCCTCCAACAGATGTTTCCATGGGGATTCTAACAAATGAACCCCGATGAAACCCAAGGATCAGATCGAGGTGTTTGTGTTTGCACTGTTCAACGAGAATCAAAAGGTAAATCTTTTTGAAATTTCTGTACCTGAGAGGCGAATATACTTGGTCAATATACAGTTTGTGGCAATAAGTTACGTAAAATATAACAAAAAAAAAATAAAATAATAAGTTACTAAAGTAAGGGACATATAGGCATTTTTCGAAAAATAAAAATTTAAAGAATCGTGTGGAGGGAGGTCTCTACCCTCTCTCCGATCGTTTTGGACAAATAATCGAATCAAAGGCTCTCTTTTCGCCGCAATCCTCAATGGAGAAACTTACCGATCGTTTTCAATAAATAATCGATCGCCGCAATCCTCAATGGAGAAAACGGATCAAAGGCTTTCTATAAATAATCGAATCAAAGGTTTCTCTTCGCGGCAAGTCTCAAAGAAGATCGTTTTTTATTCTCACTTCGAATCAAAGGCTCTCTCTTGAGACAATCTTTAATGGAGAAACTTAGCAGTGAACTTGTTATTGAGATTCTACTACGTTTGCCATTGAACTCTCTAGCGGTACTCAAGTCCACATGTAGAAGCCTTCATCGTTTGATCTCTGATCCCTTCTTCATAGCTCTTTATTCACGTCGATCCACCATGAACGTCTCAGGTCTCTTATACCTAACTTCAAGGAAGAACTACGATGTGCATAATATCCCCTTTGATATTTCAGGTATCAGCAATCGTAATACTCCATATATTTCTTTGGATTCAAGTCTTTTCTTAGGACGAGACCCAGTTTCAATTTTAGCTTGTTGTAATGGCCTGATCTTCCTCTGCACATTGAACAAATATTTTGTGTACGACACCGTTACCAGTAAATACAGATTAGCTCCCAAATTAGGTCCCAATTGGTTAGGGATACTTAGGAACAAGAACAAAGTATTCGGGTTGGTGTTCGATCCTCTGATCTTTCCATCTTCGTATTTCAAGATACTTTGGGTATTAAGATCATGGTCAAGTTCCGATGTTTATGTGTTTAAGATATTTTCACTAGAGAATGACTTGTGGCAAATAACTGAAGGGACCTTCTGCTGTACTTCTCATAGAAATTACTTCAATTTTGAGAACTTTGCTCTTCCTGTATACAACAATGGGTTGCTATATTGGCTAAGCGAAAGCGGCGCCATTCTTGCATTTGATGTAGGAAAGAAAGAAGGACAGATGATCGATATACCCGAGAAGATGACAATTCGATCCCAAGGAGAAGGAATATATTGGGATGCATGTCTTGGAGTTGTAGAGGGTGTGATCAATTTTGCTTCGGTTTCGGATGGTGAGATTGCTGTTTGGGCACTACAGGATCAGTTCAAATGGCAGATTACAATGCGTGTTGGAACAATATGGAGTACCTGTGACCCTCTCTTCTTCAATGGGGAAAGAATCCTGGTGGGAAGATGCAATTCAGAGCATCCGAAAAGCTTTGAGATTCACCAATACCGTACCAGAGCCAAAGAATGGAAGAAGATTCATACACTAGAGAGTTGGATGACCAAGAACAAGATTTTTGTTCCCTACGTCGACCAGTTGGGTAATAGGTAAAGTCACTTGCACCCGAGCCTTCCTTTCATCCAAGCATGCTACCTGCATTGGCTAAAAAAACATGGGTATATATACTAAATGTCATTCTTTTTTTGATTGAAATATAGGAAGTTGCTTGCATAGTAGATAGATTATATTTCAAAAATTGTGAAAACTTTTAACAGCATTATAGTTCTTATGTCAAGCTAATTCATGAACAATTAGAGATGTGTATATGCATGAACAATTCTTCAATGTACATGCGAATGCAATTCAAAACACATTGGGGTAGAGGGAGAAGCATTACTAATGCATTTTTTATTTATCATGTAGGAAGAAGAATTAATGGAGCTCTTCTGAGATTCTTACTTCAAGGAATGGTCAAAGAAGGAAACTTGGAACAAATACAGCAAGCCAAATAATGTAATGACAGGATATCCAGATAAGTAGGGGTGTAAAATGGCCGGGCCACACGCGTGACGACACTCGGGCCTAGGGTTCATGCTTCACGACATGGCATGGCCCAATAGTGCTTTGTACACCTCTATTAGATAAGTCATATAAACAATACTTCCCTATTAATGGTGGATTTTGTCGCATTTAACAGTAGCTATTGAATATATCTTTAATATTTTTAAGTTTATACAAGAGAGATGTTTAATTTATGAGCCTTTTTATCATGTGACAAATATGTTTAGAGCTAAAAAGATTAGCATGTAAAGTGAGATCAGATTGAAGTACATGTGGACAAATTTGTGGAGATGTTATGCACAAAATGTGTGCAAAACCTAGCCTCTAGCATAGTAAAATAAGGATGAATCTAATCTAATCACATCATTATATGCACTTAGCGAATCGACAAAAAGATACTACAAAAGCACACTAAAATTCTTAGCACCATTAAGAACCCTTTAGTATCTTTTACCACAATTACTATAGCCTTTAATTAGAGCAGCTCATAGAACACATTTGACCAAATTTAATCAGATTTTCTTTAAGGCTACTTGCATCTGATCAAAAGATTGTCAATTACTGCCTTCCTTAGATTTCAAACAAGAATAATTGCATAGTGTTTTTTGATTTCTAGATTGAAATGAGACCACTTTTATTGAAAACTTTATCCAGATTTGAAGTTGAAATGATTTTCTACATCGATTTGACTGAAATATCTTGATTTCATGATATTCTATTATCTTATTCAATTGCACTTTTTACTAGAGCTGGCAATTTTCAACCTGACCCATCGACTTTTAGTGGGTTTGGTTAAAGTTTTCAACCCGTGGGTCGGGTTTAGGTTGAGGATTTTCAACATGTAAATAAACAGGTCAGATTTGGGTTAGCCCATCTGACCCATCAGGTTATTGTACTATATGTTTTATTGTCTTAGTATACCTTACAAAAATATACAAACTATATATACACAAATTTATTTATATGCACACACATATACATAAAGAAAGGGATAGTGTATTTTCTTTCCCATTTTCATTTTCCGTTCTCTTATATGATAGAACTAGGCTGCTAGAGGTTGAAGCATCAGAGAAGTAAAGTAGAATATTGTATGTTATATTTCATTATTATTGTTTACATGAGATTAAATAAGATTATAGAGAAAAAAATGAGTATTAAATTACAATATCAGTGCAACTTGTAATCATATTTATTATACATGACATTAGATGAGGTATTTAAAACTAAATAATAAAAAAATTAGTAAAATTAAATGGGTCAAGACGGATCAAACGGGTTAAGGTGGGTTGGATGCGGGTTTGATTATTTCAACTCATTTATTAAACGAGCGGATTTGGATTGAGTGCTAAACCGCTAATATCCCATACAAACTCGATCTGAACCCGTCCAATTACCACCTCTACATTTTACATGTGATTAGGAATATATTGCAGAAAAAATTAGTTTCTATAATCTGCAGATCTGATGGGTATGGTTCCACCTACCCATATTTTAGGTGTGTGTATATATATACATAAACTACAAAACATGCTTTTAGCAACGGCCCAAAACCGTTAATCCAAACCAAATCGAACCGATTACACCCCTATCGGAAAGTACTAGTGTTGTTGACATGGGCTAGATGACTACGATGTGATGTTGATTTTAATGGTGAAAAGCATGAACTTTCTATATGATTATTTGACCCAATGATGTGTTGAAATGGATTGTTTGACCTAATGATATGTTATATGATTGATATGATGATCGGAAGGGTTGAAATAAGTTTTTCATGTGTGTTTGAGAGATATTTGATTTACAAATTGATTTTGGAGTGAAGAACTTGAAGGAATACGAAATCTGAGAAATTCTAAAAATATGCGAGGGTGTCGATCGAGTGCTTGGTCGATTGATTGTGTCAACCGAGACTCAAAACAAAGTTGGTTTGGTCTCGGGCCAACCGATCGAGAGATCGAGGGAGTCAACCAATACTGTTGGTCGACCGACAAATGGTAAAGTTGGTCAATGGCCATGAATTTTTTACGTGAGTGAGATTTTGACTTGTTGGGGTTGCGTATGGTGTTAGATTTCTATAATAATGTATATATAGTGATTGGTGCAACAAAGTGGTATAAATACCATAATTTGCAGTATGTTGTGATGTGGTATGATGTGTTTTGATCTATGAGAGTATGTGATACTGGTTTTTATTTGAGAAATGGTTGTGTGAGATATATGAGTATGTGGACATCAAATGCACAAGTAATGCTTGTGTTGTATGTGAGGTCCCTGTGTGACCGAAGCATTAGATATGCATGAGTTAGTGTGATCTTAAAGTGATCATTGTTTGGGTTCATTACAAATGTTAAGCCTTTTAGGGGCGATTGTAAACCGCCTCTAATTAAGTTCAAACTGCCGGCATATATCACACCGACGATCAGATAAATGCCGGATTAAGTGTTGTTGCTAAAACGTTTAAGTGGCGGTTTATAAAAACTGCCTCTATTAACACAAGTTTGACTGGCGCTTTATTTCTCAAAGAATTGCTAATTTAGCAACAAAGAATTGCTGCTAGTGGAGGGCGTAGCAGCTGCTGCATAAATTGTGTTGTCCAAATATCCCTTCAGCTTCTTCTTCCACCTGTCAATGGGAAAAAAATAACCATGAAAACTACTGCTTGACCCTGTAAATCTAGAGAAAAAGAGAAAAATATGAAAGGTCAGAGAAGTTCATTAAGTCTTCCATTTAACTATAAACACACCTTTATCAGCCGATTCGCAGCTGTGCCCAGTCTTGTTTCAATAAATTGGAATTAACAAAATTAAAATAAAAGGAATCAAACCCATCAAGAACTATGAATGTTCTTCAATTTAACTATAAACACACCTCTAAATACTAGCTCTGCCATACTGCAAATAATAATAAACTGGAATCAACAATTCAAGTATAGTTTATTGAGAAAGGGGGAGAGGGAAAAGGAATCAACCCATCAAGAACTATGAATGTTCTAAGTATCAATTAAAAGAAACAGAAAAATCGGCCAACAGTTCTATCGTCACTCATTAGCTGAAAAATTTAAGCATAAACAAAAAAGGGGGCAAAAAGTACACACAAAGTACTCTGATATAATAGTCTATTGAATTCTCTTATATC
Organism: Pachysandra terminalis; assembly: GCA_031762675.1. Lineage (NCBI taxonomy): Eukaryota > Viridiplantae > Streptophyta > Magnoliopsida > Buxales > Buxaceae > Pachysandra > Pachysandra terminalis. The sequence goes on along the minus strand of JAUPMG010277342.1, from coordinate 13,452 downwards.
ATAATCTGTCTTGTAAGATGATCAATAGCAGATATAAATTCTACCTCAAAAACTAAAAAAAATAATGTCAATAGTAGATATACTGTGCTCACAGTCATATATATAAACTGGCTTTTCTCTAGAGTCTTTCTACAAGATGAACAAGAAAAGAGCCAAAAACCATAGATATAATTATTATACATTGCATTATACATGCCAATCAAGCTGGGAGAAAGTCTAATATCTTTCAAAGACCTATAATCTTCCAAAGACTTGAATATCTCTGATGCTGATGCCTTTGCAGGGTCAAATTCAAGCTGGAATATTCACAAGCCATGCCCTTATAAGAGGCAGTTCAAGCTCTGAGAATCCTCCGCCGCCATGACTGAGGATTCTCAAAAAGTACAATCATCTTTTATCATGGAAACCCAATTGTCTAATCGCTTTTCAATTCTCTGTTTTTTCTTTCTTTTTTTCAAAAGCACAGTTTCTGATACTTTTTTTCTATCTTTTGCTTTCAGATTATATGAAGGAAGTTAGAAAGACAACTGAAAAACCCATTTACACAAGCCTAACTACTTTGAATGAAACAACAGATCAATCCAATAACACAACCCATCCTTCTATTCCCACTAAAAACCTCAGTTACACAAGCTCAACTACTCTGTTTGTTTCTTTTTTTACAAGGAAACACACACACACACACATATATATACAGACATAAACACAACCCACCTTTCTATTCCCATTAATAAGGTCAATGAACATTCTATCAATGGTTTTTGAAAAGTGTGTTCTAAGTGTGATAGCGGCAACTCCCTCTAACATGATTACGACATTGCACAACACATTTGAGATGAGACAGGATGTAGTACAAATAGAAGTGCAAAAACCTTCCAAGAAAAGTCACATGATATCACCTAATTTTATTACCTCTATTCCCATCATTTTCATAAAACAATTTGTGAAGATCACACTTACCTGTATTGCTCTTCATTGTCTACTAGAGGCCATGATCTGTTAGAGGTCCCTGCGAAGAATTGTAGTTCAATGATATTAGTAATAAAAACATAAAATATAGAACATAAAAAAAAAAAAAAAAAATTCATTACTTGGCCTGCTACGAAACTATATAGCGTATTCCTAAGCTCTAACATCCCAGCCTCATGACGAGATGCGTTCTCCTTCAAGGATTTCATTTCCTTGAAGGAGAACGTGCACACACACGCACTACCTATATACCGATCAATGTAATTTGAACAGACACACACTGTTGGGATTGTCATGAGGCTAGAAAGCATAGTATCATGCTTTGGCAATATGGAGCTTAATTGCTATCAAAATATTGCGTAAGGCAGTGTTTGGTTAGCTAGAATCTGAAGAAAAGGTAAGGAAATCTAACTTCCTTTATTTCTCTGTTTGATTGAGAAATAAAATTAAGAGAAAAAAAAAATTATGAAGACTTCATAAGATGCCTATTATGAAGCTTTCTATAAGTTATATAGGACATTCTACAAATGTAATTAAAAAAAAAAAAGATCAAATGTAAATTGAAAAAAAAAAACAGAATTCAACTTCTTACTTGACCATAGGGAAAAAGTATAGTGCATTTCTTACCAATTCCCAAGGAAAATGGAAATTATGCAATGTCAAAATACATTCAATGCTTTCAGAATGCCTCTCATTTCCATCTCAGTTTAGTGACAGATTCTTCTATACCTACTGAAATGCTTTAGTTTTAAACCCACAAGGATAAATGTTTTTAGTTGAAGCAACACTTTGCCCATACCATCCAGCATTGAATACATAAGTTAGCCAAAAAAAAGATGTATTCTTCTATGCACAAAACAAAGAACTACCCTGCCTTATAATTTCAGTAAATAACATTTGAGAAAGTGTAGAGCCGAGCAAAATCAGATGCATTACAACCAATATAATAATAATAATAATAATAATGGAAAAAAAAAAAGCTACAATTTGCTATTTCTAATACTACTCAAGCAATATAATGCTTACAATCAGGTTTTTCAACACCAAAATTCAAGGAATACACATCTCAAGTGAACCTATGTGCCAGTAGATCTTTTCTAACCAACTACATCCATGAGAACAATAGATTCGAAATAAATTTATTCAGTAAACTGGATGAAAAAAATTAATGAAGCCAACAAAACCAGATGAAACAATAAGCATATAGGATCTGAAGAGTAATAGGCAAGATCAGAGTATTATAGGATCTGACAAGTAACATTAGGTGATAGAAAATCACAGAATAAACAATAGGAAATCAGAGAATAATAGAAGATAAGAGAAGATTACGAGAAACAAGTAAATTTCATGAAAGGAAAAAATAAATTACTACCTGAATTCGATTTTCTTCATGAAGCTCACAAACGAGGACCGAAAAAAGAATTTTCACGATCAACCTCGACCAGAAACCCTAGCCTCAGCTTCAAATATCAAATCATTCCTGCATGCATCACTTCCGATTAGTCTCTGATTGAACTACAAACAAATATTCGTTCAACAGCTATTAACAAAAACTTCTTAAGCATAAGCATCGATTTACTCAGAGAAGAACTTGAATTTCATCATTTTCATTTGATAAACCGAATGAAACAAGCATCAATTTACTCACAGAGAAGAAATCATTCGTTCAACAGCCATTAACAGCTCCAGCTTGGCCATCGAATCGCTCACAGCCTCAGCTTCCAAGCTTCCAAACCATCGAATGGAAACTGATGAGATTCAAGTTCTTCGCGGTGTGTGAGAGTGAAGAAGAGAGTGAGAGAGACTGATTTGGGATTTCGACTGATTTGGGATTTCGTGGTGTGAGAGAGATTGATTTGGGATTTCGCGAGAAAGGAAAAGGAAGACGAGAGTGAGAGACTGATTTGGGGTATCGTCGGGAGAACGAAAGGGCCGAGTTGCAGAGGCGCTGAAATAGAAATGCCTCTGCCCATATTTCTTCAAGGCACTTCTAGAGAAAGCACCTCGCCTGACATCTAATTAGGCTACTGAATCAAGTGTAGGGGCGGTTATGCAAAAAATGCCACTAAATAAGGATTTTTAAGGGCATTTATTATAAACTTAATTAATTTTTAATGGCAGTTTTATTCTAACCGCCTCTCGTAACTGTTGCTAAAACCCTTAACATTTGTAGTCGTTTCAGAATCCTTAAGCTTCGAGATTCTGATGAAAATGTGTGTATATGCATGAGTTTTATTGTAGTTCCTACCTTTAGGTAATAATCTCCTGAAAGAAAATGTTTATGATTTTTCTTATCTTTGGCTATCATCTCCTGAAAGGAAGTTTATGGTTATTCCTACATTTGGGTAATAATCCTCGGAAAGGAAATGTGTATAGTTCTTCCTAAATTTGGGTGGCATCCCCTGAAAGGAAATTGTCATGTGTGTGTATTGACACACCCCTTTGGTAGAATTCTCATAAGGAGATGTGAGAGCTGGTTACAAGGTTAGGCAATGCCTAACACCTTGCACATGCATTCACTTCATCCACATCACTTCATTATTAGCATTATGCAACACGTACATTCATCCTCATTATCATTCCTTCTGTGTGTGTGCCATTAGCATCATTTGCTTGATTCATGTTCATATTCATGTCTTATTTGCGGGAGTTGTTGTTTTATAATTCAGATTATATGTTTATTGTTTATTATTGTTATGGGTATAAATTTAGAAAGCATGTATTAATATACGGGTTTGCATGGAGTGAGTTAATTGTTGTATATCTTTGTTAATGGGAAGAGGCATAGTCTTTGGTTTCCTATTGAGCCTCCAAAGCTCATGCCTATGTGCAGCAGGTTACCGACAAAAATGAGGAGTTGGATGTGAACTTGGATTGGATGGACTTGAGCTCAAGCATATGGCTATGGATTGCTTTAGTTTCTATTTTATTTAGTTTTGGCACAGTTGTAATTGGACCCTTAAGGGCTTAATGGATTATGTTTAGTTGTTTTATACTATTTTGAATTTTGGGACATGATGTAATATACTCGGTTTAATTTTATTTGAGACTTCTGTTGTTATTAGTTAACTCTGATGGATCATATGAAATGGTATTTATGTATTGGACCGCATCCATTGGTTGGATCCGAAGGTCACTGCTTGAATGTCCTTGAGATTACATATCTCTGGCTCGGGGCGTGACAGTAAAATCCTCTATTTTGATGTATAAGTGGTGCTCCTCGTGTTTGATTGTAATTTCTATTCATCTTTGGATAAGAATTATGTTCTTTCCCTATTTTGTTATCTCTTGGTTTGATCTTCTTCTTCTTTGGTTATGAGTCTTGGGCTAATGCAACTTTGTTGCACTATTTGAGGAGCGATAGTTCCAATTTTAGATATTGTCTTTCTTCATAGCTCTCTGTATCCTAAACATCTTCAAAAATTATTTCTCAGGTCTTAATGCCTGTAGTTTTAATAGAAATAACCAAACCAGTATCATATATTTTAAATACTTCATAAGAACAACAGTTCATTATGGCAACTGAGAAACAACGACTCTAAAAGCAAGAATAAACACGTCCCCGGAGCAACAAAACCAAAAAACAATTATTAAAAGAAAAAAAAAACATGTGAAATTAGTTAACATATGACACGAGCCAAACGCTTCAAAAAAAAAAAAAAAGAAAGAGTCCAAGGAAGAGAAGAAAACAAAAACACTCAACCTTTTGAATGCGTCTAGTTATGGCAACCAAACGGCTTTTAATTTGACGAATGCGTTCCAAATTGAGAGTGTTGATCTTTGAAGTAAGCTTATCTAGTGCTGGGTGTGCTTCTTGCTCCAATGTACTAGCCTCATATCAAATTTTAGAAAACAAAAATGTTACCATTTCAAAAAAAAAAAAAAAAAAATTGAAAGAAATTTTTGATGAACATATGAAAACCAAAACAAAAGAATCATGAAAAATTATATACCTCATTGTCTAAACAACTGCAAGCAGCCTCGAGACAGGCTTCCAATGCTACAAACTCGAACGGGAGAACCCTTAGCCCATTCTTGCTATCGAATCCTTGTTTCCCTTCCCTTCTATCTTCCTCATCTGACTGAGAATTTACGAAATAGTTCGGAGGGCTCGCGATCCTTGATTGTTGCATACGTGATTGCATGCATGGATACGTACGTACGATTGATGCTGTCGATCTGGAGGGGTTATCCTTGATAATCAATTGCTGTTGTGATCGATTGGGGAGAGTTAGTTTTTGAGTTGGAGTCTATTGCTTTGATATTATCAAGTGATTAGCACTGTTAGCCTTTATCCTCTCTTTGTGATCCGTGATTGTAGGAGGGTAGTTAGGAGGAGAAAATAAAGAACGAGGGAGGTGCTACATAGATTTTGTGAATTGAGATATTATTTATTTTATTATTATTATTATCTTGAGGAATTCCCCCAGAAGTGGGAAGCTGGTTCTACCTTTATTTCTAAGGAAGAAAATGATACAGAGTTAAGGTAGTAACCAGCTTCCCACTTCTGGGGGGAATTCCTCTAGATAATAATAATAAAATAAACAATATCTCAATTCACAAAATCTACATAGCACCTCCTACGTTCTTTATTCTCTCCTAACTACCCTCCTACAATCACGGATCACAAAGAGAGGATATGGGCTAACAATGCTAACCACTTAAAGGATAATATCAAACAATACACTCCAACTCAAAGACTAATTCTACCTAATCGATCACAACAACAATCGGATATCAAGAATAACCCCTCTAGATCGACAGCATCAACCTTACGTACATATCCATGCATGCAACCACGTACGTAACACTGAGTGCATCTCCTCTGGATCATACAAAGTCGTCAAGTCTGCATCATCACCACTAACCATACCATCATTTTTTAGTGGATTCCACCACAACAACAAGTTGAAAGAAGAAACAATCAAAATCAAATAGAATTCGAAACCCAAACATGTCTAAATCAAACATCTACCTCGGTTCTTGGAATCCGATTGATATCAGACAATTCAATCAATACAAAAAATCCTAATAATTTCAAAATTTGAAAACCTAGTTTTTGGTAGCATGGTGGAGACGCAAGAGTCGGCGCTGAAGCTCTTCGACAAAAAGCGTGATAGTAGGGTCTCTGGATTTGAGGAAGGAAACCTCTTGTACGGTGATGATGGCCTTGATGTGTTCGAGATTGATGACGATGGCTTTCTTTCGACCGAGGACTATGGATGGGTAAGATAGGAGTGGATCGTGGATTTGGAGGTCTCGAGCTTTACTTTCGAATTCTCCTACTTTTTGGATAGACGTGAGTTTTTTTTTGGAAAAAAAAGATAAGGTACAGGAGAAGAAAGGAGTTCTGTTAGGAAACAAGGAGAGAAGAGAGTACCGAATGCTAAGGAAGTGGGACCCACAAATGGAGCTAAGCTTTAACCCAACCAATCCTATCTAACCCCAATTTTAGCCAATTTACTTGAATCCTCTTCAAATGGGTGACAATCAATCCTTAGAAATTCTTAGGATACCCATATGATCAAAACATTTAAATTCAACCATGATGGGGGCTCATTTGGTCAAATATGTCAATAATTGGTTTTCTATTAATTGATTTTTTAATTAAATGAAAACCCATATTTTGGTATAGCCCAATCCATATAATCCAAATACTTTAGCCATGTTCTTGTTTAGCACAATCCACAATCTCAGTCCATTAAGATAAGCCAAATCCACAATCCAAGTCCATTTAGATAAACCCAATCTAAATAATTGGCCTAAAAAGAACACAAAAGACAAACCCAATCCACCTCATCACACACATTCCAAGCCTTTCACATTTTTGACATTTTTCTTATAACCCAATAAAGAGGTGGTCGACATTCCATATTGGGATTAGCATTGGTTGGTCTTTGACCCATCAATTCACACAACCATCACAAATGTTTCACCTTTTTGGCATCACCTTTTGAGGTTCAAAGATAAATGCATCTACCATCCATAATGGGAGGAGTTTTTGTTCAATGACCCTTGACCAAATATTTATTACCACCTATGTCATCTACTCATATCAATTCTCCTCGCCTAACCCCTTGACATTTACACTTTTACCCTTAACGTTTTCATCATTTAAAATATAAATCTATAAAAGACAGTTATTATAGAACTTTATCCCACCCAAAAAACCAAACTACATTTTTCAAAATCTCAAAAGTAACCCAAGGTCTCCGCCCTTAGCCTATAAATACTCAATCTCTTCATCCATCTCAACACACCTTTAGGCCTTCCCTTTAGGCCTTAGAAAATCTCTTCCTCTTTAGAAATTTCTAGAAATAGTCTAGAACTCAAGCTTGCCAACCCACATTTGAAGAGAAGAATGATTCAAGTGAAGTCACGATTCAAGAAATTTTTTTACTTCAAGCAAGAAAGAGGTAATTTTTATCTCACCAAGTTATTTATGTTCTAATGTTCTTATTTTTAGCATTTTTTTATATGTCACTTCTTTTATTATGTTAGCATAGTTACTTAAATGTTAAATCAAGTATGAAGTAGCTCTTTTTCTCAATTAATGAGAAAATAAAACTCTTCTTCTAACTTGATTTTCTTTATGTGATTTCATCTTTAAGTTTTATATGTTCTTCTCATGTGATTAGATTTTATTTATATGTGAAAACAAGTAAATGTTAGTTTCTTTCTCAATCAATGAGAAGATGAAATTATCTTTTTACTTGTTCCATTTCTTAGGTCATGTCATTCTATGTTTCTTCCTTTTGACATATAATTAATACTTTTTCACATTTGAAACTAAGGGATAGTTCACTTCTCAATTAATGAGAAAGTGGAATCTCCATTTTACTTGGTCTACTTTAGCTCTTGTTAATTTTCTTTCCTCATCTCGTATGGTTAAGATTAATGTTATATTAAGAACTTGTTCTTTTCCAATCAATGGAAATAGAATTTTTCTTCTAGCTTAATCTTTTCTCAATTCATTCTACTTATAGTTTTCTTTATTCTTTTTTCATTTATTTTTCAAATCATTTTACATAAGTTTTTCTTTTCTTCTCTTTTTTCGTATAGTTACATTTTTTTGTGCATGTGAAACCAAGAAAAGATATGTTTTCTTCTCAATCAATATAAGAGTGACTCTCTTTTTACTTGGATTTTTTTAGGTTACTTCATTTTCACATATTCTATGTTTTCTCCATGTTATAATGTAGTTACCCTCTTTGTATATAGCTAGTTTACTTTTCTTCATGTTAATGAGAATTGTTATCCCATGTTTAATCACTTTTATAATATTCTTTTCTATCACTCTTTTTACTAGAACACTTGGTTAATATACATTTTTCTTTTACTTTTTCATTTGTTTCTTTATTTTCAAACATGATAGTAGCTAGTTCTCTTTCTTCATTCCAAGCATATTAGTAGTTTGTTTATGATAGATTTATTGCTTATTTTCAATAGTGTTTCTTGTACAACATAATAAGTACATGCTTGAATCACAAATGCATCATATAAACTCACAAATCTTGTCTTACCCATTTTACCATCTTAGGAAGAGCTTACTAAGTTTGTAAACGAGCGACCACTGTCCCTGATGGCAAACTTTACGCTCCCGGAGTTAGTAGGCCTATAGCCTGTCGACCATTGTCCCCGGTGTTGGTGCCCAATATTCCAGCCCAAATATCTCGCTTTTTTTTCATCGAATGTTCAAGAAAGTGATGTGAAACAAATGATCAAACAACCTTTGAAACAGAATATACGCTCCTCAAACAGGAAATCTCTCGATCTGTGTACTTACAGTTATAACCGTAACTAACTAACACGAAGCATCTTCAAGATTTCAACTAAAAACACAAGAAGAACATAAAAGAAATTACCGGGGAGAAGATCTCATTGATTGAACGGTCCATTTGGCTTGAGTTGTTTACAAAGTCCAAGATAAGTCAGGTATATCACGCGATCTTTTGCTCCTGTTCGATGGTTTTCGTGTGCTTATAGAAGTACTTCAACATGTTCAAGCATGCAACAACCCAACATCTTCCCTAAAAGCAGAAAAAGCCAATTGATCTCTCGCTTCTTCTATGAAATCACCGGTTTCACACTGTTGATCTGATCACAATACTTGTAAGTTAGAAAATCGGGACTCATCCATTCACCATGTGCCCGACCATGCATCGTGCTCTTATTCCGAGCGATTTAGGTTCCGATTTCATTGAACTTGGTCTGAAGATCGTACTTTCTATCGCATCGCTTGCACTAAACTTCACCGGTGATCTTATATATTTTTCTTGATAACAGAGTTTGTATGGTGTGTACAGTCGTTGCACGATCCGTGGTGGCTAACAGGAACAAAACCAAAACGTTCATGCTCTTTCCACCACGGGGAGTTTACGTTGGATTACAGCATACTCGAGACGCACGTGCTGATGAGATCCCTTCCTCACGTGATACCATTAGTGTAGAAGGTCATTCGTAAAGAGTAACGAATTAATTTAATTTTTAAAAATATCAAGTTTTACGTGTATTTAAAAAAAAAAAGGAATTCTTTTAATTAACAATTAAATTTTTATTTAGTTAATTAGTCATATAATTTTCTTATAAAACTGCCCAAAGATCCTCCATCATGGATCAAGTAAATTAGTGGTCGTGGAAAACAAATAATGAATATAAATCAAGTGATGCATGTGCACGAGCTTAACAAAAATAAAGGTTTTAAACTTTTGAGTGTATAGTATTGAAACATAACATTTCTATAACCGTTGTATCCAATCTTGAATAACCTTTTTAAATATCAAGCTGTTATACATTTATGAACTTTGAATTCATCTATACTCCTCTTGATTTGTTGATTTGTCCTACGGAATTGATATGAAAAAAGAATCCGTGCTGTATCATAAGGATATCTCTCACTGATCTCAATTTTTGTACTTCTCCAAATGATATGCAAGATCATGCAAATAGAATCAATACAATAGATGATAATGGAGTTTCATTAATAGCATTAATATTCTTAGAGGGGCCTGCAAATGGTGGTTCATCATATGATTCCCAGTTACTATCTATAAGACTTAACCCATACAAATCTCATAAAGTAACCATTTTTATGAAGAAAAGAATAATTTTGTTGTACTTTGCTAATGGCTCTTATAAAGATCCTGACCGATTTTTTTTTTTTTTTTTTCATTTTGGGTTGGCTTAATTTTTCTCAGTTCTGTTTAGTTATGGTTTGAAAAATAAAAAACCGATTTTTCAAAAAACAATTCGATTTAGTTTGATTTTTGGTTTAGGATACTATAGTCTGGTTTGGTTTCGGTTTTATATATCAGTTTTTATTTCAATTTGATTTGATTTTCAATTTAATTCACATGATTTCGGTTTAGTTTTGGTTTAACCACTAAACCAAATTAAACTGCCGGAATTACACCCCTAAGTTAGAGCTGGCAACGGGTTGGGTTGGGTTAATATGGTCCATAAACGTGTTCTATCTTAAACAGGTGGAGTTGGATTAGACCCGTTTACTAATGGGTTAAGAAATCATGGAACCGAACCCAACCTGTTAATAAATGGTTTGAACATGCCTAATCCGTTTATTTTCTGATTATTTAATTTTCCAATTTTAATTTTAAATTAGAGTGAAAATAGCATTATTTATTATACTAAATTTTAATAAATATTATAAAAAATTTAATATACATGATTATTTAAAAAAAATAAAAAAAGAGATATTTTTAACTTATTAAAAGATTTTAAAATACCTGTAAATAAAAAGTAATTATAAAATACTATTATAGATCATAAAAGAACACTTAAACCTGTACCCAATGGGTTGGCAATTTGGCTTTAAGTTGACCTGTTTATAAATAAGTTGGAAAAACCTAAATCCAAACATAACCAATTAATAAATGAGTCAATCTACACAAATTTAATCGGGTTGAGCTCGGTAGGTTGGCGGGTTGGTTCAAAATGTGCGAGCTCTACCCCAAGTGTAGTCAATCTATTCACTTTTATACAATAACTAGTTTTTGAAATTTATCAAAGCTATAAAATGTCCTTATCATGTTGTTAGCAACTATGTCACCGAATTAAATCCGCAAATTTGACTTTCTATATGCGGATTAGAGTAAAACATGAAAATTGAAGGAGTTTGCTTTTAATTTTTTAAGGGTTTTTATGAAAATATAAAAATAGACATGTTTTATACTATTTATAATAAGCAGATTAGAATAAAGCTGTAAAACTAAAGGGATTTTCTTATAATTTGTTAGGGGATTTCTATGAAAATATAAAAATAGATCTCTTTTAAATTGAGATGTTTTTTATATTATTTCCTTTGGTTTTCAGCTGTAAAACTAAAGGGATTTTCTTATAATTTGTTAGGGGTTTCTATGAAAATATAAAAATAGATCTCTTTTAAATTGAGATGTTTTTTATATTATTTCCTTTTGTTTTCTTGTATACGTGATTGAGCATAAGAAACGAAATTGAAATATTTTTTTTTATGAATTATAATTTGTATCTATATATATACTAGTGGAAGTGCGATGCACTGGTGTTAAGAATTGTAGCCAATTCAGTTGGTTATTGGTTATAGGTTTATAACAACCAGATTGATTGAACCGAATCAAACCAAATTGAGTCAGTTCGAACTAAATTGAGCCGATTCGTTTTGGCGAAGAATGAAAAGAGATCGTAAACATTCAAGTAAAATGTGCTTGAATAATGTGTAGTTTAAAATGCTTGAAGTTCCCTGTTGAGCTAGTCTCAAATTACTTTATGCTAACTTATAACTCTATTTCTATACACTGTTGGAATAGATAGAGTCATATCCTACTAAAATTGCATATCTTTGTTTCCTTAGTAAGGCATATAGAATGGCAGTTCATTTTGTCCAGGCACGGGGTAGCCTATGAAGATTGAAGAATGTGAGCACCACATACCCAGTGCACTAACCATTAAATATCTTAATAACAATAGTAATCATTCTTAAAGTAAGGATTCGGATCAAAGAAGAACTCAAGTTTGAAACCCTTGAGGTTATCAATGCTACATGGCACTTGATATCTTTGAGGTACTTGAGAGCCCCTTCATTTCGCTCTATAATCTGCACTCCAAGAGGAGAGAGGCTCAAATAGCAATTTTAACACCAATAATCAAACAAAAAATGCACCAAATACAACCCAAGATTGATACTTCACAATGAAAATATAAGAGAGAACACTATTAGAAAAAAGCTGTAAGACAAATAATCCATGATGCCGGCCACACCAATCCTAAAGAATCAAAACCGCCCCATAACACAAATACAATAGCATTAGTATGGAAAAAAATTAATCAATCAATAATCATCACCCATGTGTTTCTGTAGAAGTAAAAGAAAGCAAAACACGAGGAAGAGAACCAGTTTGTGAATATATTCATGTAAATTTATGCACAATCCAAACCATATAGAACATAAAGCCTCAGCTCCTGCTATCATTTGAAAGACATTCAAATCTTATAGTCCCAATGAATAGAAAAGCTCTTGCAACATCACAAGATTTATGCTTGTATCCCAACTCTCAACTTCCCTCATCCTCTTCCCTATTAAACCATCTGCTCAGTCAATAGTTGGCTTGACGAATACAAACAGGGTCTAGTTGTCTGAGTACTGCACCGAGAGATTTTCTGTAGCAGGAAAATCATACAAACATAGCTGACTGATCTAATGGGGCATCTGCTCATTATAAGATGAGTTAGTTCTAAACTAAGAATCATGTAACTCAATTCGGCCTACTTCACACTTGTTTAAGCTGGATTACTTCCAGTTGCAAATTGCAATCCAGAACAAAATCAAAATCAGGCAGATTGAAAACCAAGCTTCAAAATCATGATTTTATATCATGGAAGTGATCAGACTCTTTTTTTAAGTTTTCATTTCGAATCTAATAAGCACTCCTTCGTGCTTGAGACTTGGGCATCTTGTCTTTCATCACTTTCATTGTCTTTTCTTATTGGCTTCTTTTCCTTTTCTGTTCAAGTATTCTTTAGATGGATAGGTTATGGTTTCACCAACATAATAAGTTATCTGCTTTGAAGAATAAGAAAGATCTAAATTATACCAATCCATATCCACATGCAAGGATCAAGAATTCAACTACTGGAATCCAGCAAAGGTGCTAAAGATTACAAATTCCCTTGTTTAGAGGGAAAAAAAGAAAGAAAAAAACATAACAACAACACAATCTCTAAACACCAATAACACATATCAGATCAATTAATTAGAGTTTTAATTCAATAACCTAGAAACATAAAAAAATAAGCTGGAATCTTTATAGGAAATTATCTAAATAAAAGAATTTACAATAAGATGGAAATTACATTTATCAAAGCATTAAAATCATGCTACCAATCCAGAATTTCATGAAAAAACCCATTATAATTCTAACAATGTCAGTAAATGAGCTAAATCCAGAGATAAAATAAGCTAGAATATCACTATATAGGAAATTATCTATG
>JAUPMG010277297.1:0-18750 GCA_031762675.1 Pachysandra terminalis | reverse complement strand
GAGAGAGAGAGAGACTCTATAGGGTTGGAGTATCCAGCGTATGAACCATTAGGAAGTGAGGATGAGTCTTCTATCTATAGAAGACTCGACTCTAGTCCAACTAAGACTATCTCCTAAATATTAGGAGAGAGTCAAACCACACCAAGTCTTTACACAAGTATGAACATCCCATCAAGTGGGGACCCAAGTCGGCCCATCCCATATATATATAAATCTAGAAAAATGAGACACAGTTTCAAAATTATGTATAAAACAAGTTTAAACCACTCATTTGATGTCCTTCAACAAAAAATCCACTTCAAATCCTTGATTCTCCCTTTCTCTTCGCTCTCCTCCTCCAAATCTGGTCAGCTGAGATTCTCTCTCTCTCTCTCTCTTTCTCTCTCTCTCTATATATATATATATTTGTGTGTGTGTGTGTGTGTTTGCAAAGAGAAAATAAAAAAGAAACACTATTAGGGTTACTTAAATGCTAAGCAAATATCCTATTAATTCAAATTTGAGATATTGGGATTTAAGGAATTCCTTGGGTCCAACAAGAAAGCCCAAGAATTTCCTCAAACCAAGCATGGGTGTGCCCACCCATGTTTGGCCCTTTTAGGTCTAATTTAAATCACTTACTACTTATTTTAAAATCCCAAATCATTAATTAATAATTATTTTCTTTAATTAATTGCACTCTATTTATTCAAATAATTTAAATTAATTAACTTATTTTTTTTAAAACTACACTCTAAAAGCTATATTTTTTATGTGAACAAACCGATGGAGGTTTAACACAATTGAGTCACACGATGTAGATTGCATTGAAGATTGTTTACAAGCATGAAAGGTTAGGGATGAATCTAGAGCTAAAGTTGGGATCTGTGGACATTACTTTATCTCCAACAAACCCCGTTGAAAATATAATTTCTCAGATTGATTCTAGAGAATCTATGGATGAGGATAGTAGGAGTGAACTACCACCTAATGGGAGTGTTTCTACAATCAAGGATTTTAATGATCCCGCTATGCGTGCGAGCAATCATGGACACATTCCGGTCGTCGTCTTGAGATTAAGGGTGAATTATTCATGACTGCCATGCTTTTTGATGATCTGCCGGGCTCATACCGTTAGGCATCGTCATCACCTAATTCTAAGAAATAGAAAACTACTATCAATATGAAATGAATTTCATGAAGAAGAGCCAAGTCTGGAAACCTGTAGATATTCCCCTAGGCGCAAGATTATTGGAACTAATGGGTTCTAAAGGTTTAGCGAAAGGCGGATGGAAGTGGAGATAAGTACAAGGCTTTTCTCTTGACAAAAGGGCAACACCTAAGAAAATGGTGAAGACTATGAGGAGCCATTCTTACCAGTTGTGAGATTTGTCTCATCCTAGCTAGTGTTGCACATTTGAATTTGGATCTTTTCCAAATGGATATAAAAAATGTATTTCTTAATGGAGAACTAGGTGATGAGATTTATGTAGATGAACCAGAGGGTTTCATGACAAAAGGGCAAGAGCACAAAGTTTGAAAACTCAAACACTATATATGTGGCCTGAAACAGTCATCTTGGCAGTGCTATTGTCACATCCTAAACCTGGAAATCTCAAAGGAGTCCCCAAATTTAATTTGTAACTCTCACCCCATATCCTTATGGGAGTGGAAAGTAATATTTAAAGCATAAGCAGAAGGAATTTAAGTAGTTCTAATAAATAATTAACTAAAAGTACAGATTATCCTTTACACGAAACTAGAAGAAAACATATACTTCTAATTACATAAGCCTTATCATCTAATTTTCTGGTCCTTTATTCCCCTTTTCCAAAGCTCACCCTTTCATACTAATCTCCCATTCCTGTCCTAAAAAATATGAATTCAACAAATATAAGCTGGAAAGCTCGGGTGAGTAGACCTTCAAAGCAAGGTATTTACTCATATCCCAATGTTATGAGAAACGCACAAAATAATATAATTAATGATAGTTGAATCTGTAAAATATGTGACTAAAGATGAATATGAACAACCATCAATCAATGTTTCATTCTCTCCAATCTCACTTTTGGTTTGTGCATCAATGGCCAACTTCAAGAATTTAAATGCCTAATTCTATATGATAATTAGATCAAGTGCATCATACACAAGATACTCATAATAATATCAACAAAGACATGATAATGAAATGGTGTTGTTTAGTATTCAAATATAGTATGTTCCCACCGGATCCAATCACAACTATCCAAGATGTCTCACCAATGTGAATTCCATCCCCCATACATGGCCATGATAGTGGATTATTCTATGTGCGCAACATAGTTTCTAGGGGAGTTGGCCTAGAGGGCACAATCCTCCCACTTATTTTTGATCAAGAAAAAATATCCAAGGCATCACAAATGTGAAATTTCTTCAGGGAATCATACTTATTAGGATAACCAACAAAGGGAACTTACGATTTAGTTATTGGGCATCACCATGGTGAACTTTCCCTCACCTGTCATCTTACCGCAAGTCTTTTGAGGCATACCAACAACATGTTTTCTCTCACCTTGGGTGAAATAATGCATAGTCCAAACATAGGACAACAATAGTCAAATAACTCAAATAGACTCTTTCATTGGTCTAACCCATGGGTTTCACATAGGGTGTTAGACAAGCCATCTCAGCAAGACAATAAATATACAACTCATAATTTCAGATCCCTTAATTAATGTAGTACACCCAATGATTCATGGCATATATTCAAATCAGCAAGCACACGAGACACATTCCCATGATTCTAAGCTATATAGGAATATTATGACATAACCACACACACACACACATATGTATATATATATATATATTTAATAAGGATACTTACCTAAGCATAATAAGCATAATATAATTAGTGTAAACATGTACTAAGCATTATTAAGTGAGGTATTCAATCCAATAATTACCTTATGCAATTCTATTATGAAGGACACTATGTATCTCCAAATCACTTATATAGTCACAACATTACATTAACAAGTTCATACATCAAATACAACATCCAAGCATGCATATAATAGGTATATAAAACTAAGGGAAGAGTTGTGGGGTTGATTCCCTATTTATCTCAAAATCTCATACTGTCAAGCTAAGTCTCACAAGTCTAGTCCTTAGGTGTGGAAGGTCAAATATTCATAGATACATCCCCAGTGCTCGGGAACACAATTAATCATCTAGGTTTGATGTTTTACAGGTGTCCAAAACTTCATATCACAAAAGGGGTCACAGTGGGATTTCGGCAGGGTTAGGGGATACCGAAAATCCTCAAAGTGTGTCAAAGTTTCTCGAACTTTGGAAGTAGGTCGAGGAAGGTTTAATTAGGTCATTTGGTGATTTTCATCACCTCAAATATTGGGCTCGGTAGACTCCTCTCGGTATGCCGAATATAGCTTGGCAGCTCAGGCAGGGAGCTGTTTGTGCACCTGTGCACCTCGACAAGCGATTCGGTATGCTGAGTAGGCTACCGAATCTCAATCCTTATAGATTTGAGTTGGGATTTCTCCCAAAGGTTAATTACCATCTAAGGAAGCTTTGAATTCAAGTAGTAGGTCTTGGGGTTTGGTCTACACATGTATCTCCTTGTTGCTTGGGTTCCAAGTCAAGGTTTTCTGGTTTCTAACTTATTCTACATAACCACACATTTTACAGAACTTTAATTAGAAATTTTCCTGGGTTTTACCTATACGAACATGGGGAAAGGGTTAACACAATCATATAAATATTTTCCCCATGGCATAACATTAGCATAAAAGTAAATACACAGGATTTTGAAAGAAAACTCACATATTGCTGTAGGATTCTTCTAGGATTGATTCCTCTCCCTTTTCTTGGTTTCCTAGTGTTCTCCCCCTTCTTTTAGTGTTTCCCACGAATTCTGGTTGGTTCTTTGAATTAAATCTCCTCGTTGCTCTTGCTTTTTTAAGCTTGTAGGGTTGAGGTTGTGTTGTATTTAGAAACTGCTATTTTGGTTGATTTGGTGGTCTCTATCCGTATTAGGAATCAGGTTTCTAAGTTATTGTTTAGTTTTTCATGCTTTTAGAAGTTACTTATTGACTGTATTTAGTTTTCTTGGGTCTTAAAGAATTACCTTAGATTACTAATTTGATTTGTCTTATTATTTTAATCTTTCATACTATTTTACAGCTCATGCCTAGTCACCTAAGTCAATATTGTTGACTAAGTTCAGTCCTAGTCACGTATTTGATTTGCAAAATATGTTTATTTTGTATTCTGATTTTTATGTATTTAAATTCCAAGTTAAATATTGCTGAATTATATATATATATATATCTATATATATATATATATATATATATATAAACTTAGTGTCTTTATGAGCTTACTATTTTACCCTTTAGGTCTTAAATTACTTAGTTTTAAATTTTTCAGGTTCTTACTTTCTATCCTCTTCAAAGAAGTTTTTCCTCGAAACTAATTTATGATATCCATTGAGTTAAGTTTCTAGTTCATATTGATAATTAAATGTAAATTTTGAAACCAAAACATTCATTTAAACTCTAGGCACACAAGACTAACATAACTCAAGTTCATTGAAATAACTTGTCATTACAACAAGGTGAACATTACAAGGAAGGGAAAGTAAACAAAGCTATAACTACAACTAGCTATTACATTGCAAGGAAACAACTAGTACTTTACAACAAAAAAAAGAAAATAGTTCATCTGAAGAAAAAAAAAAGCATCTAAAGTGAATACTCAAGACGAGGAGAAAATGGTGGTGGTGGCATCAAGGCTAAATGAGGTATGGCATCATTGGTCTTGCCACAGCTGAAGAAGTTTTGGAGAAACTGGAAGGTCTTGTCCACACTTTTTCGGAGCTTGGATATTTCTTCCCGGTTCTTCCTAAGCTCTTCTCTATTCTTCCTGAGCTCTGAAGTAATATCCATCCTAGTTTGGATATTTGCCCTCTCCAGTGCTACAAGTTTGGCATCAATGTCCATGTTCCTTCTGGTGTAGTGGTGTCTAGGCCAATGATCAAATCTAGGTGCTGTTGAAGTGGATGCTCTGGGAGCCGAAGATGTGGGAGCTATTGGAGGCTGGTTGGGTTGCTGCTACTGCTTGGGTTGCTATTGGGGTGGATATATTGGAAGTCCCATCAAGCTGAGATTGAGGTGTCTAAAGGGTTTGATGGTCTTCATGTTCTCTGGGCAGGGTAGGACGTAATCCCAAGGCTTAGCCACAACACACATGAGACAAGGAAAAAGTAGGTCACCTTTCCTAGAACCTCGGTCGTACCGGATGATGTGAGTAATAATGAGAGATGGAAGTTAGAGTTTCTAGCCTATGGCTACCCTGTAGAGGACTTGAACCATGAAAGGAGTGAGTTCTGTCTTATTCCCTGCCCTAGGATAACGTTCCTAAAAAAAATGAAGTGAAAGATCCTGAATGAATGAACGTTGAAGTAAGGGAATTGTCCTTATTCCATCCAACATATTGGACACAAAGGACTTGGGTTACAGTATGCCGTTCTGAAACTTCTAGATCTGGGATGGTACAACAGGCGTTATTCATAGGAACTTGCATGATGCTAAAGACAAGTTGGTGGTTTATAACATTGACCTCACCAGAGAGTGTGAAGGAGATGGTCATGGCGTCTAAGTTTGTGTCTGTGATGCTATCATACATTCCTTGGGCTACGGATTGGTGGGTTGATCCGCCCCAATACAAGATAGGGTCCCAATCTATGGCTTGAAGGATTTCAAGAAACTTATAGGACGACACATGAGAGTCCACAGTCTGTCTGTCTAGGAGTATGGACCAATTGAGGTTTGAGCTAGGTTTATTGGTGTGAAGGTTATCATCCGATTCGTGTTCGGAAGGATATTGGACATCCTCTTCCTCATAAGCATCGGTTGTTGGTGATCTCCTAGAAGTAGAGGCCCTAGTGGTTTTGGTCTTCATGGAGGGTCCTTGGGTCTTCTTAGCTCTAGGCATGCTATTCTAGGGTTTAGATACAAGAAAACAGATCTAAAGATGAGATTCTAGGTTATCCCAAGAGTTTGAAGAAAAGAAAAGGAAAACTCTTACCGAAGGATTGATTTGGCTTGAAAGGAGATGGAGTGCCCTAGGGATGCTTGGATAATGCTGGAGTGAAGAGTTCTGAAGTCCCAAGAGAGAAAACATGAATTTGGTTTTTTAAAACTAGGTATTTATGGGGTCTCGGTAGGGTTTCGACCTATTTTCGGTCTACCGAAAGTCTGCCGATTAGTCTACCAAATGCCAAAGTAAGAAGTCAAATTTTTTAATTAATTTAGCATTTAATTACTCACTATAATAGTCAATAATATCATAACAATCCACTTCAATTCAAATCTTATGGTTGGTTAGATGAACACTTAGTTTCACTTGGGTTTTCGGTCTCGGTTCGGGTCATAACTTAAAGTAACTTCTCCATATTCAAATTCAATTAGTATCTTGGTGAATTTATATAAAATCTATGTAATATAATAATTATGGTATTTTGTACATATTGTAATTTAAATCTTTTTTATTTATATAAAGATCTAATTCCTATTTATTTTCCAAAAATTCTTAGTTCAATGCATTTACAACTACATTGACTTCAAATTTCTGGAAATTAGCTAGTATTAGGTTTCAAAGTATTTTTGAAGTTATATCAGTCAACAATCATAAGCCTTAGATTATCATGATATCCTTTAGTGTCATGCTAATCCAGCATACTTAGCAAAGACTTCATGCTTACAGTTTCAACTTTCAAACCTTCAGATATAGTAGTACTCCTTTTCCCAATTGTTTATCCGAAATTATCTAGTAAGGATGCACACAATGACAATTTTCGAACCTCATAAGTTCACCTTCTACATATATCTACTTCCCTTATCCTCTTATAAGTTCTTATCCTATGACTAACCTTCTTATTTACTTCTAGCCTTCAGCCCTATGAAATTCTTAATTCTTTTTTACTTAGGTTTTATTAGAACTTAGGCTCTGATACCACTTTTGTCACATCCTAAACCTGAAAATCTCAAAGGAGTCCCCAAATTTAAGTTGGAACTCTCACCCCATATCTCTAAGGGAGTGGAAAGTAATATTTAAAGCATAAGCGGAAGGAATTTCAATAGTTCTAATAAATAATTAACTAAAAGTACAGATTATCCTTTACATGAAACTTGAAGAAAACAACTACATCTCATTATATAAGCCTTATCATCTAATTTTCTGGTCCTTTATTCTATTTTTCCAAAGCTCTCCCTCGCATACTAATCTCCCATTCATTTCCTGAAAAATATGAATTCATCAAACATAAGCTGGAAAGCCCGGGTGAGTAGACATTCAAAACAAGGTATTTACTCATATCCCAATGTTATGAGAGACACACAAAATAATATAATTAATGATAGTAGAATCTGTAAAATATGTGAGTAAATATGAATATGAACAACCATCAATCAATGTTTCATTCTCTCTCCAATCTCACTTTTGGTTTGTGAATCAATGGTCAACTTCAACAATTTAAATGCATAATTCTATATGATAATTAGATCAAATGTATCATAAACAAGATACTCATAATAATATTAACAAAGACAAGATAATGAAATGGTGCTGTTTAATATTCAAATATAGTATGTTCCCACCGGATCCAATCACAACTATCCAAGATGTCTCACCAATGTGAATTCCATCCCCTCATACAAGGCCATAATAGTGGATTATTGTATGTGTGCAACATAGTTTCTAGGGGCTTCGACCTAAAGGGCACAATCCTCCACTTATTTTTGATCAAGGAAAAATATCCAAAAGCATCACAAATGTGAAATCTCCTCGGGGAATCATACTTATTAGAATAATCAACAGAGGGAACTTATGATTCAGTTATTGGGCATCACCATGGTGAACTTTCCCACACCAATCATCTTACCGCAAGTCTTTTGAGGCATATGAACAACAGGTTCTCTCCTATATTGGGTGAAATAATGCATAATCCAAACATAGGACAACAATGGTCAAATAAGTCAAATAGTCTCTTTCATTGGTCTAAACCCACGGGTTTCACATAGGGTGTTAGACAAGCCATCACAACAAGGAAATAAATATGCAACTCATAATTTCAGATCCCTTAATTAATGCAGCACACACAATGATTCATAGGCATATATTCAAATCAACAAGCACATGAGAAACATTCCCATGATTCTAAGCTATATAGGCATATCATGACATAACCACATATATGTTTAATAAGGATACTTACCTAAGCATAATATAGTTTGTGTAAACATGCACTAAGCGTTATTAAGTGAGGTATTCAATCCAATAATAACCTTATGCAATTCTATTATCAAGGACACTAGGTATCTCCAAATCACTTATATAGTCACAACATCACATTAACAAGTTTATACATTAAATACAATATCTAAGCTTGCATATAATAGGTACATAAAACTAAGGGAAGGGTTGTGGGGTTGATTCCCTATTTATCTTAAAATCTCATACTGTCAAGCTAAGTCTCACAAGTTTAGTCCTTAGGTGTGGAAATCATCTAGGTTTGATGTTTTACAGGTGTCCAAAACTTAATATTACAAAAGGGGTCACAGTGGGATTTCGGTAGACTCTTCGGCAGGGTCAAGGGATACCGAAAATCCTCGAAGTGTGTCAAAGTTTCTCAAACTTTGGAAGTAGGTCGGGGAAGGTCTAATTAGGTCATTTGGTGATTTTCATCACCTCAACTATTAGGCTCGACAGACTCCTCTCGGTATGCCAAATATGGCTTGGCAGCTTAGGTAGTGAGCTGTTTGTGCACCTGTGCAACTCAGCAGGCTATTCGGTATGCCGAGTAGGATTTTGAATCTCAATCCTTCCAGATTTGAGTTGGGATTTCTCCCAAAGTTTTATTACCATCTAAGCAAGATTTGAATTCAAGTAGTAGGTCTTGGGGTTTGGTCTACACATGTGTCCCCTTGTTTCTTGGGTTCCAAGTCAAGGTTTTCTGGTTTCTAACTTATTCTACATAGCCACACATTTTATAGAACTTTAATTTGAAATCTTCCTGGGTTTTACCTATACGAACATGGGGAAAGGATTAACACAATCATACAAAGATTTTTCCCATGGCATAACATTAGTAAAAAAGTAAATACAAAAGACTTTGAAAGAAAACTCACATATTGTTGTACGATTCTTATAGGATTCATTCCTCTCCCAATTCTTGGTTTCTTGGTGTTCTCGCCCTTCTTTTAGTGTTTCCCACAAATTCTGGTTGGTTCTTTGAATTAAATCTCCTAGTTGCTCTTGCTTTTATAAGCTTGTAGGGTTAAGGTTGTGGTGTATTTAGAAACTGCTATTTTGGTTGATTTGGTTTCTATTCGTATTAGGAATCACGTTTCTAAGTTATTATTTATTTTGCCATGCTTTTAGATGTTACTTATTGAGTGTACTTGTCTTGGGTCTTAAGGAATTACCATAGCTTACTACTTTTGATTTGTCTTACTATTTTAATCCGTCTTACTATTTTGCAACTCATGCCTAGTCACTTAAGTCAATATTGTTGACTAAGTCCAGGCCTAGTCACTTATTGTATTTACGAAATATGTCTATTTTGTATTCTGATGTTTATGTATTTAAATTCCAAGTTAAATATTACTTAATTATGTATATATATATATATATATATATATATATATAAACTTAGTGCCTTTATGAGTAAATTACTTAGTTTTAAAATTTGCAGGTTCTTAAAGCTATCTTCAATTCTATTGAGCCATTTTAGAATTTGGGTTTACGATGATTGAAGAAGACCACTGTATATATGTTAGACACCATGTGTCACGCCCCAAATGCGAGATATGGGATCTCGAGGATTTCAAAGGTTTGACCTTCGAATCCAAAGGGATGCGGCTAATAATATCCATATAATTACATAACCAATTTCATTGTTTGTTTTTAGAGCTTAATCAACAAAGCAGTATAAGTCTGAGGAAAATTAAAAATTTAACTCAATATCCCACTATACCATCATAAGAAAGTATAAATAAAACTAGTCACTTAATCTAAGTATCAATTAATGTTGTTCTCACCCTCACGGGTCAACCAAATCTAATTGTTTAATGATGCATCTTCAGCTATTCCATTCTCCTAAAGGTTCTCAGTCTTAGTCCTTGTTGGCTAGAGTTCAACCATCACTATCCACTTCATTCTGGAAGGTAACTTGTATCAACACAGGAATGAGCTTGGGAGCTCAATAGGAGAACTCCATACCAATACAGTAGATACTTTCATAGTCCTATAATGAAACGGGTTCATTCATACAATTCATACCACATAGCACATATATAGTTCACTATCAAGGTTTTTATTAGGCATATAGTTAATCTGTTAAAACATAACACCTTGTGATATATAACATACACAGTGTGAATCATAATTCAATTCAATGCAAATATTTAAGAACTTCTTCATGAATCAAGTACAACTACAACACACACATTCATGATCCCCTCATGATAAATATAGAATTCAACTTCCACACTTAATTGCAAATAATCACATATAATCATTTTCTATCATAAACACTCCAATTTACATTAAAGTCATACATGACTCAATGTGATTTATACAAATGCAAGTGTGAACATGCGGATGCTAACAAATCAATGACAAGTAAATTTCATGCAATACCATATGAAGCGAAAGCAATGATGCAATGAATGATGTAAGAATGCAATGAATAATGGGCCAAGCCTAAACCATGGATACCATCCATAGACTGATGAGAACACTGTCCAAATACAGTCAATAAGTCTGAGTCTTAGGCCATGAATACAATTCACACATTTGATGATAACACTGCCCATGACTACCGATAAGACTAAGGATCAAGCCAGGAATATTATTCACACGTTTGATGGTAACCCTACCCATAGCTACCAATAAGATCAAAGATCAGGCCATGAATATTGTTCACATGTTTGATGATAGCACTGCCCAATTAATGTCAATATTCATTTCTTTTAGGGAATACAACCCAAGGTAGAATGCCACTATCTTTCCTTTTAGGGAAAACAACCCAATGCAGGAAATATGCTATCTTTCCTTTCAGAGAATGAGACCCTAGGTAGGACAAGCTGCCCTATTTCCTTTCGAGATCTACCCAAGGTAGGAAATTCACCTTCACAAACACAATCAAGCAGTACAAACGTCTTGTGTTACACATAACACAAGGATCCCCGTGAATGCCTTAAGTGTCACTCTCAACACTATGAAATTCTAAAGATAAATAAGAGACACACTCACAATTTGCACAACAGTTAATCAAAGAAAAATCATTGTATACTCTAATTTCATACCACATCATTCATATCATAATACAACCACTAAAATCACAAGAATATATAACATCACATCATACATAGTCATTTTCATATTGAAACTAGGCAGTTTACACAATTTATTTCACAAAATCTTGTACAGACACTTCGCACAGAAACCAAGAGCACACACACTCTAAATGTCTTCATGGGGCTTCTCATGAAGTTTCACTCCATTTGGAGCTCGGCAGGTGCCGAGCTTCCTGTTAACCTCCCTCGGCAGTAACCTCAGCAGCTGTCGAGCCTCAGTAGCAGGTTCAGAGTGTTGGCCTTGCTTGGTAGCAAGCTCCGCAGCTGTCGAGCAGGCAATTCAACCCAGATTTGGGTTTTTCTCTTTAGGACTTCGTGCCCAAACTTCTATATACCCAATTTTTATATTTTTAAACACCAAAACATTGAATTACACCATTAGAAACCATGTTAACATGTCATAATCAAAACCCAACTTTTATACAAGCTTAAACATGGTAAATTCACTAATTCACTTGAATCAAAGTCCATAACTAAAAGTTCTTCCTAATTTCATAATTCAACAATTTTAGATATGATCTTCACACAAAATGGAAAATTCTTATATTTCATGCTTAATTCAATCACATACCACACCATGATCCTATATGCACTATACTATAGCTTCATCATATTCTATGAACATGCCTACCATAGAACTATGAAAATTCTTACCTCATGATTTTGCATATCCCGATCTGGAGAAAAATCATGATCCTCTTCCCTTTCCTCCTCTAGTTTTTCTTGTCTTTTCAAGGCTTGCATGATCATCCTCCTCATCTCTTTCTTTTCTTCTGGATTAACCTTGTGCTTTCGTGCTCTAATCACCTTCTTCGTTTTTGCCTTAGCCATCTTCTCGTTTGCCATCTTCTTTCTACATTATTCCTTCCCCTTCTTTTTTATTCTCTCTTCATTTTCTTTCTTCCCTCTCAATCTCCTCATCTCCCACTACTCCCCTACGTGAGGTTACTTCCTCCTATTTCTGGGGAATCCTAGTCATGCAAGAATTCTAATATGAATTCAAATTTAGTTTAATAAGCTAGTTATATACTAATTACTTGCTTTACCCATCTTAAATCCTTATTTTCTTCCTTACTAATTCCCCTCCTGGGCCAAACGACTAGCCCATGTCTTAGGCCTTAAAGCCCAATTATTTTTTGTAAAAATTTTCATTTTTCTTCCCTATAATTTAATAATTTTCACATTACTCGTTAATTTGACTATTTAATTACACTTTCAGGTTCCAGGTCATTACAATCTCCCCTCCTTTAGGACATTTCGTCCTCGAAATCTAATGCTTTAGGATACCCTAGTCTACATTACTTCTATACTTGCAAAGTGATAACATTTAAGATTAAACTCACATGTGAACAACAATTTAACTATTCACAGAAATATTCATTTCAAGGAGAAAATTTACCATTACTCATAGCCCATACAATACTACTCTACTTCCACATTAGCAGTCTCATAATCAACTTTTAAGAAAATAAATTCTTGACCATACACAGATGGCGACTAACGAAAGAAAAGAAATAAACCTACAACCATATAAACCTAAAACAACTAAAGAACATCTCCTAATGAGCAGTGAAGATGATGAAGACGGTGGTACTAAAGATGATCGCACTAGAGGTGGGGCCGCATCAGTTAATCGGCGACAACCAATCATATCCTGGAACAATAGAAGTTCTTTCTCCACTGTCTTGCGGAGTTTAGACATCTCTTGACCGCTCCTCTTCACTTCAGCTTTAAGCTCCGCATTGGATTTCTCCAATGTTGCGAGCCGTGTCGTACTCCCACTAGGGTCAGTAGGAGGTGCAGAAGAGGTAGAAGGTCCCTGGTGGTGCTCTGAAGGAATGGTCTGTGGTTCTTCCTTGACTCCCGTCGGTTCCTCCTCGACGACATCTCATTGTCTGGCTCGCTGAAAACTAGTAGCTCCCACTGGCAAACCCATCTTGCCCATATTCACTGACCCGAATTGTGGGTTAACAATGACGGTCCTAGTTTCAGGTATATGTATGCCCCAGAGATTTCCCAAGGTACACATCAGGCAAGCGAAAAGTAAGGCTCCTTTCCTTCTGCTTCATCCATATTGGATGATATGCGATATGACCAATGTAGGGAGGCAAAGTTGTGTCCCTATGGCCACTTGATAAAGTATGGAGGCCATGTATGGAGTGAGTTTCGTCACATTTCCAAAGCGAGGGTAAACATTGGTGACAAAGATCTTGTGAAGGATAGGGTAAGTGGGTAAAATCTTGGAGGCACTAAGGGAATTGTTTGAATTCCACTGTACTCTCTTTTCGCAGAGAAATGTGATGATTTCTCGCTTGCCTTTCTCATCGAGGTTGGGTATGGTACTAAAAGCATTGTTCATGGGTACTTTCATCACCCTAGACACCAATTGAAGATTGATTTGTTTGGTGTAGCCATAGCGCTTGAAGGTGATGCTCATGGAATCGAAATTGGTGTTAGAAAGGTGTGAGTACATTTCCAAGACAACGGAGGAATATGCAATTCCACCCCAATCAAGAATAGGTTCCCAACCTATGGCTCGGAGTGTTTCCACCACTCTGTAGTTTGCTACATCACGCTTTACTACCTTTTTCTCAATGATTAATTCCTTACCCTCATACTCATTTGGTTAACCGGAGTTTGAGTAGGTCCAGCCCTAGGGTTTTGTTCAACACTAGGAGGAGGTGAATCATCTCCCATAGGATCCAAAGAGTCTTGTGTTGGAGGAGATGGTGGGGCTTGGGATCTCCTAGAGGTAGAGGCTCTTGAGGTCTTAGCCTTATTGGAAGGACCTTGTGCCACTTTAGTCCTAGCCATGGGTTTATTCTAGGTCTAATAGAAAGTATGAAGAATTTCAAAGAAAATTCTAAAGAAACTTACCGGAACTATGAACGATTCGATGAAGAACTTTGGAAGGCTTAGAAGAACCCAAGATGTGATTTGAGTGCTTTAGGAAGAAGATTGGATGATGGGTTTTCTTACAAATGAAATTAGGGCACCCCAATATTTCCTTTTTAAAGCTTGGCACCACTCGGCCGCACGCTCGGCAGCTGCCGAGCCCAAATTTTCATTAAATTTTTAATTTATAATTTTTATAAAATTTCTAAATTCATTCCTCGTAATTACCCATAAAAATATCCTTCATTTCGAAATAAAATTTAATCCATAATTACTTAAAGTTGACGGGTCAGATTCTAAGCTGGGATTGGTCTAATAATCTAATTTCTTATGTATAAGAATTTATATCATTATTAAATTTGTCCACTCAGTGTTTCTTACTTATTTATAATTTACACTTGATTTTTAATGACCTTACATATTTTTTTTATTAATTTTAGTCAGTCTCTTGGTCTACCTATAAGCTATAATTTATTCTGTTGGTCTATAGTATAATTCTTACTTTATCACATTAATTCTCTCTTGTTTTGCATTTTAGTTGTCTGTATCCTTAATTATAGTTCTCATATAGGCATAATCACCCAATTCATGTTATGGTCACACATATATAGAGACACTTTATATATAATTACAACACACCCGTAGTTCACACAGTCCAATGGAATTCTAAACACGTCCTAAGTAATTTCCTAAATTAATATATCTCTAAGCATGTGGTCAAAAGTCTACGTACAATTAATACTCATACCTATGCACATTTGTATAAAGGCACAAGCATACAGATCTGTCACATCCCAAACCAAATGAGATCCTTGGGATTCCCAAAGGTTTAGTATGTAACTCTCACCCCAATCACAATGGGAGTGGAAAGTAATAATCAAAACATAAGCTGAAGTAAAATCAATATAGTTCTATTAAATACTTAAGTAAAATAAACAGTTCTAGTCTTATTACAACTGATTAAATGAAATCTACATCGAACTCAAATACAAACGCCTATCTACTGTTCTTTGATTCTAATCCCTTCTAAAGCTCTCCTTTGTATGCTAATCTTTACTCCTGAAAAATATAAATCAACAAACATAAGCTAGAAAGCTCGGATCAGTAGTCCTTCAAAGCAAGGTATTTACTCATATCCCAATGCTATGAAATACAACAATATAATAGATAATATTAGTATATTCTGTGAAATATATGGTAAATAATGATGAAAGTGAACAGCAGTCATACAATAAGTATTCTCTTCCAAATCTCACCATGGTATAAGGAACAATGGTCAATATCAATAGTCCTACTTCTATATGCAAATCAGATCAAGTGTATCATACACAAGATACTCACAATAATATCAACAAACATATATGTAATGCAAGGGTGCAGTTAAGTATGCTAAAGTTGTAAGTTCCCACATGATCGATCATTCCTTGAGCAAGATGTGTTCTTGAACCATCCCCCCTATACAGGGCTATTCTCAAGTTAAGATATTCCGTGTATACGTCATAATTTTAAAGGGCTTTGACCTAGACGGCACAATTCCCCCACTTATTTGTGATCAAGGGTAATACTCCAAGGTTTCACAAATGTGAACTATCCTCAAGGAATCTTACATATTAAACAACTAACAGAAGGGTATATGATTCAGATATTGGGCATCACATTGTGAAATTTCCCTCCCCTTTCGTCTTTCCACAAGTCCTTTGGGATCACCACACAGGATATATCCCTCACCTTAAGAGAAACAATATAGTCCAATCATGGAGCAGCAATGGTAAATAATAAGTCAATGGTCTCATATGTAATCTAATCCCATGCAAGGTATAGGGTATTAGACAAGACTATCACAGCAGGGTAGTCCATAATGCAACTCATAGATTCATGTCCTTTAATTAACACATGCAAGGATTCATAGGCATATATTCACATCAGCAAGCACATGAGCACAGTCTCATGATTCTAGACTAATAGGGAATAATATCACATACTAGGTATGAATGTTCATATAAGTACAATAATCATGATAAAAGTAGTATAAATATGCGTAGCCATTAATAGTAAGGTATTACACTTAATTTATAGATAATTACTCATACAAGGCATTAGTTAGCACATAATCACATACATGGTGGTAATAAATAGTCATTGAGTTATTTAGTCAATTTTTGTACCTAGTCATGCACAAAAAGAGGGTGTGACCCTACTGGAAAGGTCTAAAGTCTGGTCTCTTATCAAAATCTCATCTTCCTAAGCTATGGCATTATTTGGTTAGAAGGGTCTTAGTTTGTTAGGCATGTATTTAGGCTCCAAAAATATGGTAGATCAATTAGATTTGGTCTACTTTAGGTGTCCTAGGTTTTCAGGGTTCAAAAACAAGTCATTTGGCCTTTGGCGTACTCCTCGGTGTACGCTCGGCGTGGTCTCGGCGTACTATCAATGTACCTAGGGGTCGCCGAGGGGTTCTGTATGAAGTCTTCAAGGTTTTTTTGGGTTTGGTCTCAAGGACAGGCTCGGTGTACTCTAGGTATGCCGAGTTTGTCTCAGTGTACTATCCAGTGACCTAATTGTCTTGCTGTGACGCTTGGTACTCCGAGTTTGGGCTTGGTATACAAACCAGGGGCTCAGAACTCAAATAAGGAGGCTCGGCGTGCCTTCGGTGTACCGAGTTGGGATTTCTCATATAGGTCGCTTATAACCTATACGTACTTCTAAATTCAATTTTTGGGGCTTTGGATTAATTCTAAACAAGTAAGCATGGATTCTTGGGCTATAAGGCAGTATTTTCTGGGTTTGCTCATACTCCTTGCACATGCGTGTGTACAGATATTTGGTTTATCATTACTTGCAGGTTTTAGTAGTAGGATCATGGGAAAGGGGTTAGCACAATAAAACGTAGCTTTTCCATGGTTATAACATTAGAATAGAAGTAAATACTCAAGACATTGAAAGAAAACTCACATAGTTTTGCTATAGAATTCTCTTAGGGTTTTCTTCTTTTTCGGATTTTTTTGGGTTTCTCTTTTCATTCTAGGTCTTCTCCACAAAATTGGTGGTGTTTAGGATGGTTTGGATCTCTAGGTTACAATTCTTATTTTTAAGGATCTAGAGGTAATGGTTCATAATTAGGAGTTGCTGAAATTTAGGAATTCTGGGTTTCTAATCCTTCTAGGTTTCTAATTCTAGAGTTGTTTATTAAATTATAAAGCTTCTATAGGTTTTCTATAATTCCTATTTGGTTTATATTAGACTTAGGTTAATTTATTAACCTTCTAGTTATTAATTCTCTTTAGTTTCTATTTTCTATTTTAGGCCTAGTCAGTAAGTCAAATTGCTAACCAAGTCAAACTGTTGACTCATTAGTTTAGTTGAAATTAGGGAGATTCAAATTTGTTACTTAAGGTGAGTTTTAGGTTTATTGTATTATTATTATTATTATTATTATTATTATTATTATTATTATTATTATTATTATTATTATTATTATTATATTGATTTAAGTATTTACCAATTTACTATTTTACCCCTTGTTTTAAAATTAATTATTTTAGGGATTTTTAGGTTCTCACAGGAACACACCACTTCAATCAATTAATTCAAAAATCCACAATAAGTATATACACAACACTCAATTCAAAGCAACTTCTCACAAAGCAAGCCATTCATACAGAGTACTCCACCCATAATTCATACACGTGATTCCTAAGGTTCACTTCTATGTTCTCTTAACCCAAGGTAGCTTAAATCTAGAGCTCTGGTACCAATCTAGCACGCCCCAAATCCAAGATATGGGATCTCGAGGATTTCAAAGGTTTGACCTTCGGATCCAAAAGGATGCAGCTCACAATATCCATATAATTACATAACCAATTTCATGGTTTTTGTTCAGTGCATAATCAACAAAGCAGTGGAAGTCTGAGGAAAATTAAAAATTTAAATCAATATCCAACTATACCATCATAGGAAAGTATAAATAAAACTAGTCACTTAATCCGAGTCTCAATTAACATTGTTCTCGCTCTCACGGGTCAACCAAATCTAACTATTTAATGATGCATTTTCAGCTATTCCATTCTCCTAAAGGTTCTCAGTCTTAGTCCTTGCTTGCTAGATTTCAACCATCGCTCTCCACTTCATTCTGGAAGGTAACCTGTATCAAAATAGGAATGAGCTTGGGAGCTCAATATGAAAATCCATAGCAACACAATAGATACTTTCATAGTCATATAATGAAACAGGTTTATTCATACAGTTCATGCCATATAGCACATATATGGTTCACTATCAAGGTTCTTATCTGTAGTGACCATGAACCTGAAAATGTAATTAAATAGTCAAGATAAGAAATAATGTGCAAATTATTAAATTATAAGAGACAAAATGAAAATTTTAACAAAAAGCTAATAGGGCCTTAAGGCCTAAGACAAGGGCTTGTCATTTGGCCTAGGTGGGAATTAGTAAAGAA
>JAUPMG010277287.1:0-18750 GCA_031762675.1 Pachysandra terminalis | reverse complement strand
ATTTATTTTGGATTAGTTGTAAGGCTCGTATGAAGCAGTTGAATTATCAGTTATTGTATTTACTTCCGCGCACTCTGGAAGTTGTTATTGAATAAAATGAGATTTAGTTTCACCTTAGTTGTTATCTTGGGTTATGATATGACAATCCGCAGTCTAGCAATAGATCCCGAAGGTCTAACCTCGTGATTCGTGCCTTCCCCTCTTGGGATTTGAGTCACTGGGATCGGGGCGTAACAATGGGAATTGTGAATTATTGACTGGTTATAACTTGATGTGATATGACTTTCCATGTGAATGGTAACTTTTCATGATGATTGTAATATTCATGTTAGTATACGAGATATAGTATGACAGCATGTTAATATACATATGAGTGTGGTAGTATGTGATGATTTGAAATGCATGAAATGAACTGTGATGATTTACATGCATAAAACTTGATTTTCATGATGGCGACAAGTGGACACTATGAGAGAGACAAGATGGAAAGAAGTCGACACTAACAAGTGGACAAGATGAGTTCCACAAAAAAAAAAGTGGACAATATGAGAGAGACAAGGTGGAAAGAAGTCAATACTATGAGAGAGAGAAGTCAATGATATTTCAAAGCTCACAAGTTCACATCAACTATTTTTAATAATTTATTAGAAATTTGAAATCTGAACAGAACCCTTGCAATTTAGTTGTGGAGTCTGTGGAGCACATCTTTTTTGCTTGCATATTTTCTGCTTGGTTATGGAACCAAGTGCTTAAGCTTTCAGGTATCAACAGAACACCACTTCCTTGGTCTGAGGAAATTGATTGGTGTTGTCTAAACTATTGTGGAGATGGCATAAAAAACAGAATTCTATGCCTTAGCTTCTGTGCCACAATATACCACCTTTGGAGAGAGAGGAACTCAAGGATATTCAAGAACATTTACAATGACCAAGACTTCTTGTTGTCTTGTATCAAAGATGATGTGAGAGGATCCATTCCTGCCAAGGCCTGCTGTTTTCAGGATACAAGCCAAATCAGTAAACTCCTAGTTGACTGGAACCTTAGTGTAACTACAAAGTAATGTGTGGTACTGCTGATGGTTACCACTCAATATTGGCTTTTTATCTTTCTTTTTCCCAGTTGATCTATTGTCTTATTGCCTTCTATCTTGGATTGTAATATCCTCATTTTATTTTTATAAATAAACTTAAACCTTACCTTCAAAAAAAAAAATAACTATAAGGTTGTGCTTGGCCGGGCTTATATAAGTGCTTATTTCAGGTTATAGTTTGTTAAAGCACTTTTTAAAATTAAAAGTGTGTTTGGTAACATTTAATGGTTAAGTGTTTATCCATAAGCAGTAGAGGAAGGCTACCCATGAGGAGAAGTTGTTGAAGAACATCTTATTTTGTTACTTATGCGGGAAACTATTTCTAAACTTTAGTAATATTTTTATAATACCTATTTTACCCCTAAACTTTCATAAGCACTTAAATAAATATTATTTCTAAAGGTTAATAATATTTTCATAATACCTATTTTACCCCTGAACTTTTTTAAGCACTTAAATAAATGTATTTACCAAACACAATTTTATTCAGGTAAGCAGTTTATTGTTGCTGTGGATAAGTGCTGTCATTGAACTACTTATCCAACGAGTGCTTATCCAAAACCAAATGCAGCCTAAGACTTTACCTGGTATAAATATGAAATACAACAAGAACGACAGTGAACTAACTACAATATGTGAAACACATGATCCAAATCTAATTAGATATCATTTATCATCAGTTTGAAAGAGGATTCTACGGAGGCAAAACCCCATAGGCAGAGAACCAAAGCCATGACTTTCTCTCCTGTGAATTTCTCATGGAACACAATCACTGATGTAATCTCTATGATAGGAAGCAACTAGGCACTAACAATTCCAGAAGTCAAAGATGAATTGCAGAAGATTAGTCCAAATGAACCCAGAAACACCAACTACCAAACTACTGTGGATAAAATGAGAATAAAGTAGTACTTTGTCATGCCTAACTCAAACGCACTTGCTTTTCTTGGTATTGCCTGAACGAGATAAATAAGATCTCGTTAGTTATGTTTACATTTTAGAGAGAAAAAGAAGAAAAAAAATTAGGATCAATCTCATCTGAACTTCTTACCTAGAAATCCTTGTTTATAAGCATTCCAACAGTACAAAAGATAGTAGCAACGAAGTTAACACCAAATAGGTACTGCAACACCATAGGATAAGTCATGGCTTGCTGGTCTTAAAAAAAGCAATTTCAGTGCAAGGTAGCATCAACCCAGTTAATTCGGCGGTTGCGATCGGCAGCAAAAACCCTAATAAGTGTTGGTGAAAGACCATATCTCCTCTTTTCCTGGTTGATTGTTGGTTTCTTTTGATCGTGAGGTCAAAGTGGTTGCGGGTGTGCCAGAACTTTTACAAGTTCACCTGAAGCAAGGTAGTGTGAATCAAACTGCGTAAGTTAGTTTTGAATGCAAATCGATCGATATGTGACCAATTTGAGTCAGACAATTGTGTGGTCCCCAATATCGAAGGGTCAATTGTTGAACTAGAAATATTGATTTTAGGCGTCAATATCACTTTCAAATTAGATGATTAGAACATAAGTTAACATACAACTAGAAGGTAAACGTTCTAACTGAAAAGATAAAGTAATATGAGCAAAAATATACAAAAACTTCCGGTGGTTTCTTAGGCTCTGATTATGAGAACGCGACTAGCTCACAGGTGCACAGATCAACATGCAAGGGACTATCGAGAAGGGCTCTATAGATCTCCCGACTGGGATTCCTTCATTGCCGACTAGAGGGATCTTCTGAGAGAAACTTAGTTCAAAAAAAGAAGTATGTACATCAGGATCCTTGTAGAATGTAAGAGTAAACTAGTGATCGCTGAGGATCAGTGACTAAGCTATGTGTAGCTTTCGAGTTGATTTGCTGTGGAGACTTTCGTTGTTTTCGCAGATTCCTTCTTATAACCATCCATTGCAACCGTTTGACGGTTTATGGGTGATGGGTGGTTATCTTTTCTTCTTTTACTGACACTTGGCCCACTAATAGAAATTCTGTTTCCTTGCTGTTGGGCCATCGTTTTACCTTGATCACAGTATTTTGCCTTGCATCAGTCTTGGCCCAGCGCTAATTCTCCGTACTTAGCTCTATCAGAGCCCAGATTAAGTTGGCATTTCTCGTGGTCCGGTCTGTCCCTAGTGGTCTGGATTCGGCCTAAACATTGCCCCCCCTTCTCTTATCATTTCAAGAGTTAACTTTTGTTCTGACAAGAGAATCTGTAATCAGATATCTTTGGGAATTGGAGGTAGTCGTTAAGGCATTCAAATCTCCACTTTTTAAATTTGAAACGCAATCTCTGACCGCCTTATCTCTTCTCTTTTCCATCTTCTTCCTTGCTTGTTATTCCTTCTGCTTATCAATGGTGTCCAACAGTTCTCGCAAATCTTCTTCCTTTTCTTTGCTCTCTTCCTCTGCCGACCAATGACTCACTTTCCCTTATGAGGATTCCCTTGCTCTGGGTCCGTCCTTTTCAGAAGTCACTCCGCAGCTAGCTTCTGTATTGCAATCTGTTTTCCCCTGATGCCTGGACAAAAGATTTCTTGTCGCTGCTGCCTTTATAGATTGGCAAGCTTGAACTGCTGGCCGTTCTTTAAGATCCTGGCCGAAGGCAAATATGGACTGGGTTTAGTGGATCAACCGCTTGAATCCCTTCTTTGGCACTCTCTGGAGGTCCGTGGATGTAACAACCTGAATACTCTCCAGAATTATAACTTGAGATATTAAGGTAGAATAGTCATTTGGAAATTAATCTCATTAATTAATTAGGGTTAGAACCCATAAAATCCTTAATCTTATAAGACACATCAGAAATCCCCTTAAGAACACTAAAACTGATCAGGTTAACTAGATAGAATTAGAAAGCAGAAGTTGTAGCTATATTTGACAGATAAATAAGAGATAAAAGCAATTGGCAACATAATAATTAGTCTAAACAACTTAGAAGGTTCATATGAGGCCCTTAAGTATAATCACACCATCAGAAAGTAATTGGGCGATTATTTATGTAAAATAGAGCTAGAAACCCTGTTTTGCCCCTATACTTGTTTCAAATTAGAACCTTGCCCTTATAGACCTATAAATAGAAACATAAGCTCTTAATCTCATTCTTTTACATTCTCACTCTTGTGGAGCTCATGGAGAAGAAGAGGAAGAAGCTCCAAATCCCCAGATGTACAGTGGAGCAGCCCTGGACACGATCCAACAACACCCCAAGTTGAGTATACTTTCAATGCATGAGTGTTTGTTTCTATTCCAAAGTTATGAACATGGAGGAGAATCTTATTGTTTGTGTTCTTCTTTCCTCTAGGATTTCGGTTCATGTGTTTCATGTTTTAAGAGCCCAACCCATGATGATAACCCACACGAATAGGAGGAGAATCCCCATGAGTCCAAACCTTAGAAATTGGTTTTCTAGGTTATAGAAATTGGGGAGAAATCAGTAAATCCTTGTTTGGACCAAACCCTTGGACGTAAATACCACATTCAAAGCTCTCTTAGGAGGATAGTGACCTGTGCGTGAAATCTTACCCAGAAATGACCATATTTGTGCTTCGGCGACCTTCTCGGCTGTCACGCCCTGGATCCTAATACCTGAATCCCTAGGAGGATGACACGAATCACAAGGTGAGACCTTCGGGTTCCCAACCATGGAACAAGGCTAGCAACAAAAAACCAATAATAAAAGCCTAATAATTGCTTTCATTAAATCAAATCAGAGTGCAGAAGACAACATACATAAATCAAACTTGGCTTCAGAAGAGCCTACAAGCCATAAATCCATAAATCGAAAATAACCCTATTACATGGTTCTACTATAAAGCAGTAAATATAACTAAACAACATCGAGTCGAGTCCACACAATCTTCCAATCTCCCTTAGCCTGCAACATGAAATGTTGAAGTGAGCTTGGAATGCCCATATAAGATACAGTTCCGATAACCATCCTCATAGAACACGTTAGTCCAAACAACATACAACATCATGGTAATCATCATACAATCACATGCTATCACACTATCATGTCAACTCCTAACATTGTAATCATATTCCATCATAGCTACTATATCATGTTTATTCATTATCATGGCATCAACATAATCATGTATTTGAATGAAAGTAAACAATAGTCCATAAACACAAACTCCGCCATATCATATCAGCAAGTCTATTATATTAACAATTAACCATGTACAACAATATTCACAAGTCTAGTGCCAATTAGTCAACAATAACAATGACTCCATAACTAACATATCAGCAATATCAACAAGTCAATCACCATCACTCCCGAATGCCAATAAGTGAACAACTATCATACAACCATATCAACAAGGCGATAGTCACAAGTTCCACAATATCCAAAAGACAACACATACCACTCCCGGTGATCAGCTGGTTTCCAAGTTACCTTGGCATCCACTTTAATTTGGTGGAGTGGTCGGTGGACCGACACTCACCGTGATTCCATATGGTCGTTGGCAGAGGCATCGGTGGACCGAAGCCTGCCAAATAGCCAAAAATGGTCTATAAACTAGTCTCTGTCGGTGGAGTGGTCGGTGGACCGAAGCTTGCTGAATAGAAAAAATGGTCTAAAACTAATCTCTGTCGGCAGAGGCGTCGGTGGACTAATGTTTACCAATCTGCGCGATTTTGGGTTTTTCCGTGAGTTTCTAAATCCAATTCTAGGCATTCTAATGCACTCAAAATCACTTTTAAACTCTTCTAGACTTCCGAAAACATCATTAAACATGAATAGGATATTCAAAACACATCATTCCAACCTATTTTAATGATGAAACAAACGTACATCATAATCATGAAATCTGAAAATCACAAGGGTTCTTCCTAGTTTATAGCATACAAAACCTATATTAAAGACTTCGGTAATCCCATGAGAACTTATTCAGATAAGGTATCTTACCTCTACTAGATCTGAGCGCTAATTTACTTTCTTCTTTTTCTTCTACTTCTGATTCCGAACCCAACCACTATCTCTATTCTCTTTCTTCTCTCGTCCTCTTCCAGCCGACCCAGCCATGGCCTCCTTTCTCGTTTCTCTCTTCTCTTCCTCTCAACCAAAACCCTAATTCTCCCTTACCTTCTTAGTATGGACGTCCTCCTCTAAACCTTCTCTCTCTTTTATAGCCAACCCAAATCTCATCGTTCTCTAACTCCACACGTCCCTTTCCTTTTGTAATCAGAAGCCTCCTACTTTCCCTCCAAAGACAATCTCCAACTAATTCTAATTCTTCCTTCTTAATTATCTAACCTAATTAGAAGCCTTCTAGAAGAGTATCTATTTAATTATCTTAATTCCTAATTCAAGTCTTACACGTTCCACACCAATTCCCGCTCATTTAATTTAGTTTAATTACTTTAAATTCCCCATAACTCTTATTAATTACATTTTAGCCCCAAAACTTTCACTTAGTTATGACCTAGTCCAATTCTGCACTGTTATAACACATTCAATTTATTTAACACCATTACACATTCACATAATAATAATAATAATAATTATTATTATTATCCGGATCCGGGTCACTACATTGGCGCACTGAGGAGTACGCCGAGCTTTCCTGGGATTTCCATGTGTTTTGGAAAAGGCATCGAGACCCTCTCGGCGCATCGAGACACCCCGCCGAGCCCTATTTTGAAGGATGAGTTGAGTCCAGTTTTGGTCTAATGGGACCCGTCCGGACCAGTTCATGAGGTTTTGGATGATTTGGTAGCAAAACACCAATCTCGGCGCACCGAGAGTACGCCGAGACACACCCTTGGTCTGCTGGCTGGTTTTAAGTTATAAGCATGTGTATTATCCTTAACCCAACTTTTCTAGCATGTTGTTGACCTTGGTAGCCTTGCCAATCAAAATATGACCCCTCATACCGAAGGTTTGGCCTTTCTGAAATTAGCCCAACAGTATGAATTCTTAGAAAACTCATGTGAATAACCTAAAACCTTTCCCTTGGCTCTTTTCCCTTATTTTGTGCATGTCTAGTATAGAAATTGACACTTGAGATGCAATGTGGTGTTTTACCTACCCTTGTGGGTGTTAGTGTTATTTCCTCCCCTTCTTTCCTTCGATTTGCTTCGTACATATAGTATATTGTCTGATGCTTGGACTAGTTGCACTCATTCTTGCTTCACCTCTTTATACTGGATGTTTATATCCTGCCCAATGTGGATTCTATCATGGATTACATGTTTAGAAGATTTCATATGCTTAGTGTGTGATGTGGTGCATTATTGTGTATTGTAGTGTAGAAACATGGAAATGTGCCCATGTGATTGATGGCTTGAATATATGTCTGTGAATCATTGTGTGTTGCATTAATTAACGAAATTGAATACTATGAGTTGCATATGGACCTTCCTGATGTAATAGCTCAGTCTAATACCCCATGTGATACCCTTGGGTTTAGACTCCCATGTGAGATGATTTGACTTAGTTAACCATGTTGTCTCATGAGTGGCCTTTATGTTTTTGCCCCAGCTAAGAGAGAGCCCTCATGTTGGTATGCCTCGTAGACCTGGGGTAAGATGAGTCCGAAGGATGGCCACATTGGTGCAGCTTGGAAAAAGAGTGAATTATGGTTTTAGCCTTCTGTTAGGTGTGAATATGTATGATTCCTTGAGGGCAATTGTAAAACCTGAATAATCCATAAAAATTTAAACTTGAGATCTTAGGGTAAGATAGTAATTTAATGAGATTTGTAATTTAATTTCACTAATTAGTTTAGATTAGAACACTAAAAATCCTTAATCGCATAAAAATACACTAGAAATCCCTTTAGTCAATAAAACTGATTAGATTAGCCAGATAGACTTAGGAGCAATGTTAGTCAGATAACCTAATTTAATAATTACATAAAAAATAAAATAATGTAGCAGATTTAACCTTCCGATTTGTGCTTGTTTATATTTTATATCATGTGATGCTTCTTCCCTTTGTTTGGATCGCTTATTGGATTAGATCCGACCGTGCGATCGTGCATGTTGTGCTTGTTTGGCCTTGGTGCTACACACCGTAGCATAGCCCCTTTTTATGTTTGATTTTGGGTTTGATCACCTAGATCAAGTTTTGATGTGTGGGTAGGATTTATTTCTGATTTTGTGTTGATTGTGTTGTGGTGATCTAGTGTGCTAGTTTGTGTGGCTAAGATTTGATCTTGCTTGGAGAGTTGAGATGAGAGTGCGTGTGTTTGGAGGGTTGAGATGAGAGTGGGTGTGTTTAGAAGGTTGAGATTTGAGTGGGTGAGATGGAAGGTGGAGATGAAGACACTTGGCCTGAGATTGTTTGTTTCTTGGGAGAGAAGAGAATCTCATGGGATTTCTCTCATTTTGGTTTTGTTTGATTTGAGGACTTGGAGAAGGAGGAAGAGAGAGGGCTTTGCATGCTAGGGTTTTTATCTTGGATTTCTTGTGGAGGTAAGTAGATAATTTCATGAATGTAATTAGATTTATCTTGGATTCCCAAGCATTTATCTTATTTTTCAAGTTCATGCATATATTTTGAGAGTTGATGAATGGATTGAATGCTTAGTTGTAGAAATGTAGTTATTTTTCATGTTAGAAAATGGATTTTGTTAGATTATTTGATTATAGAATGTATGTACATGTTTTTGTTGGTTGAGAATCAATTTGCGGAGAAAACCTCCTTGTTTTTAGCCTGTTCGCAACGTTCGGCGGTCTCCTCGGCGTACCGAACGGGTCACTGAATATTTTCTGGGCCATCGGCGGACTGTTCGGCTCGCCGAACATGAACACACCCCTGGGATGGTCGTTGAGCATGAACACCTTGTCGAATCCCAGTTCGATGCACCGAAATTGGCTTCGGTGTACCAAAGAGGTCACCAAGATTGAGTCCCTTGGTTTTTTTGTCAAATCTCAATTCGGTCCCCCCGAGCTGGTCACCAAGATTGAGTCCCCCTGTTTTGTTGCCGAATCTCAGTTCGGTCACCGAGGCAGGTTTCGGTGCGCCAAAGACCTCACCGAACCTAATAATTAGCCTTACATACTGATGTTTTATAGTTGACACACATTAGCTTGGCTTGTGATTCAAATTGAGAAAATGTACATTTAAGTATGATGTTATGTGAGTTCAATGCGATTGTTCATATGCATACTTCTTCTTGGACCTGTTTCCATGTATTAATGAAATATGATGTTAATTGTGGTTAATTATGATTATTTAACACACTTGTATCTCATTGGACCCTTGATCATGTGTTAGGAATACGACTATTAGATGATGGATCATATGCAAGTGTAATGGATGGTTGATATGCTAATTGGTCGATAATGCACATTATGTGCTAGGTGTGATCGTTTAGTCAATGTTTACATGATTTCCTCTTTATGGACCCACTATTCATGTTATTTAGAATGTAATTCATATTCCTTGTAGAATTGATGATCTACATGCTTGTCGCTTGATATTACACCTTGTTCACAAGGATTGAATGTTTAGTTAATGTGCACTCACTCACATACACTGCATTAGTTCTTGACCATGGATTTGGTCTATGAGTAATACCCTGTTCCTGAGTCCTTATTTCTGGGACTCCAGATTATTCCATGAGAGAATTATGATCTGGAAATCATAATAAGTGAGGAGACTTAGATTTATGTGGGTTGATGGACTGATCATCCCAATCGACCAATTGTTGTTTTCTCCCATGGTGCGGGATATGTCCTAGGTGATGATCCCAAGAGACAGAAAGAAAAATGATAGGTGAGGGCTCTTCATATTTATAAGACCCAATATCTAAATCATGTGAGTGAGCTTTGATAGTAGTTCAGTATTGTGTGGTTCTCTGAGTATGTTCTGGGCGATGCCTTGGGATTCATCCTTATGATCGAAAATAAGGTGAGGCGATTTTGTCCACTAGGTTGAAACCCCTAGAAACTATGTTGTGCACATAGAATAATCTGCTATTTCTGCCATATATTGGGGGATGGTTCTGGGTGAGCATCCTTGGGTAGCACGGTTGAGATCATATGAGGAACCAACCTTCCGATTACTAGACAGAAAAGATCTTATCCTTGGGTATGGCCCTGTATAGGGAGGGATGGTCCATTAAGACATCTTGCTCAAAGAGGGATCGGTCTATATGGAATCCACACAAACTCCATGCATATTAGAATGTTTGTTTAGATCACATTTGGTGATTGTTGTAAAATGGGTGCACAACATGCATAATAATTAATTGACCACATGCATCGCATCTTAATGATTTCCTTACTGTATGGATTGAGAGTATCGTGAATTGCCTGGTTTCTAGGATAGTCTTATATATTCCTAAAGTTATTACTTACTGGCTAGTGTAGCTCATGCTTTTTAAGCAACTACTTTTCAGGTCTTTTAGATGAAGTTTATTTGAGAAGATGAAGATCGGGATGGAGCCCGGAAGAAGATGTTCTTATTTTCTTGATGAAATGTAATAGATTAGTAATTTCCTTATTTAAATTACCTATTGTATAAATGTTTTATTGGGATTTTACTTAATGTGGAACTTGTATTTCATCGACTCTCTTTCCGCTATTTATTCTTTGAATTTGAATGTACATCTTTACCTTACTATTACCCCTTAGTGTGATTTTCCTGTTATACTTTGCTACGCTGATATTTCATCTCATATAGACGTTAGTCATCTCTAGGATTTTATTTAAGTTTTTGCCTGAACTATAGTAGGAGTTGATTTGAAAATTTTAGACTGGTGTTAATTTCTGCTGCTTGTTTGAAGATTGACTGTAATGGA
The DNA here is from genome assembly GCA_031762675.1 of Pachysandra terminalis. NCBI lineage: Eukaryota > Viridiplantae > Streptophyta > Magnoliopsida > Buxales > Buxaceae > Pachysandra > Pachysandra terminalis. Next base: position 7,909 of record JAUPMG010277287.1, on the reverse strand, counting down.
TATTATTTTAAGAACTTTAATACTTCATAACTTATATCTTTTATAATATCAATTTTATGTAGTCATTTTTGGGTAGATATAGCTTATCCACCCCCAAGCTTTGTTCGGGGTGAGAGTTACGAAGTCAAATTTGGGATCTCCAATGAGGTTTCCGGTTTGGTTCGTGACAGCAATTCATTTTGATGATACCTTGGAGATTTACCCATGATAAAAAAATAAGTTGGGGAATTGTGCCTCCTTGGTTGAAAACCTTTAAAGCTATGTTGCGCACATATAATATCATATCCTTAAGAAGGCCCGGTATTGGGGTGAGTGGGGGGGGGGGGGGCTCGAGAAGACTTCTTGCTCAAGGACTGATGGTTCTTGTGGGAAGTTACTATATTTTACATACCATATAGCACCACCCTTTGCATGTGCACTGCATATTCCTTGTTGATATTATTTAGAGCATTAAGTGTATTACACACTTACTCTAATTTCCATATATAGTTAGGCATGTAGATACTATGTTGAGGACTCTTGATGTGATACTAAGTGAGGTTGGGAGAGAACAATACTTTGTGTGATTTCAGTCATTTTCTATTTCACCACTTTATGCACAGATGCTAATCTTATCACAATTTATAATATATATGCATTTTTCTCATAATTTTGGGATATGTGTAAATACCTTGTATTGAAGGATTGCTCATCCAGGCTTTCTAGCTTATGTTTGTTGATTTTATACTTTTAGGTCTTGGAGCTTGGTCACGAAGAGAGAGCCTGAGAATGGGTATAGAAACCAGATTAGTTGTAGAAATGTATTGGAGTTAGATTTTCTCTTTTTATCGGTAATAGATTAGATTTTATGTTTATGTAACTTATATCTTACTAGAACTATTAATTGCTTCGGCTTATGCCTTGAATATTATTTCCCACTCCCATAGCAATATGGGGTGAGAGTTATGAATAAAGCTTGAAAATCTCAGAATTAGGATTTTCTGGTTTGGTTCGTGACAGTGGGTATATCTGAATGGATCAAGTATTCACATTTTGAGTTCCCTATGGCTCATCCCATGATTGATACTCTGGTTTGCTTCTGGTCTTGTTCTGCGAATACTTTTCACCTTTCATGTGGCTCCATGGGCTTGACCGTTCTGGATGTATGTGCCCTTACCGGCTTACCTCCAATCAGTGAGTCGGTTGATGGTAATCTTCCCTCTTCCAATATTTCTTTCGATAACTCTATAATGCTCTGGTTGCTTACGACACCTTCATGCTCAAGTAGAAGAAATCTCCTATTCATGATATCCAAGATCATTGCTCTTTCTTATTGATGGTTCTATGTCGTAGTTTGTGTGTGGATTCTTGCCAGCTCACCAACGAGTATACTCGGGTTGCCATTTCCCTGGCTGATGACCGTCGTTTTACTTTAGCCCCTTTTTACTTATCTCAGCTTTATCGAGGTCTTTTCAATCTTGCTAGCCGAAATATTGCTTCTGTGGGTGGCCCTTTGTGGCTTCTGCAGTTCTGGGTGTGGGAATATTTCCCTAGGTTTCTTGCTCAATCGGCCATGGCGCCCCTCTCGAATCTGCTTTACCGGGGACAGCGTTGGCTGAATGTTATCAGTCACCCATGGTCTTTTGCCGAATCTTTTCAGTTCTTCTTCAGTCTTCCTCCCGACCGCTCATATATGCTTTTCCTTGTCTTCACTATTGAATTCGGCCCTTCCGAATTACTCAACCTCAATCTCTTTGAACGTTCTGATGATCCTTCAAGCGTTTCTAAACGGAATTCAATTTGGGATTCTTATTTGGTCTGCTGAGATTTACATTTTGGGTCTCTGGAAGAAGGGACGCCCGACCAGAACCAAAACTGCAGCATGGAAGTCTATCTTCCGAATTTGTTGTCTCGGCAATTTGGTTTTGCCCAAACTATTCCAGCTCTTGCTTTTATCTTTCTGAATCAGCCGCCTTATCTTCGCACTATTTTAATGACCCGGATCTGGATATTAATAATAATTATTTTTGTGTAATCATTTAATAGAATTAAATAATTATAACTGAATTTGAATCCTATTTGATGGTGACAATGTGTTAATGTGAGTGTAGAAATGGGGTCAGATTGTAATTAATGGATAGTGTGTGGTGTTATAATGTAATTAAGTTAATTAGTTGGACTTAGGACTATGTTAAGTGGGCTTGGTTCAGATTTGGATGTGTGGCCCAATAACTAAGAACAAGGTTAGTTTAGTAAGTTGCATTAAATTTGAATTAAAAGAAATTAGTTTCTAATTAGTAGGGTTTGATTTTGGGAAGGTTCTTAGTGAGGAAGTCTACCTTATTAATCAGGTATGTATGTGGGAAGATAGGAGAGGTTTAGGAAGTGAATAAGGGAGGTTAAATAAAAGAGGCTTAAAGGAGGACGTGAATAGTGTTTTTGGGATAGAAGGTTAGGGTTTTGGGTTTTGAGAGAAGAGATTAAGACAAGAAGAGGGAAGAGAGCAAACCCTAGTAGTCACCTTAGTTTGGAGAGGAAGAAGAGGAAGAAAGGAAGGAGTGAAAGGAACAGGAAGAGCTTGATGATCTACGATCTAAACCCTAATCTAAGTCTTATTTTCTGTGTAGTTCTTATGAAATCTTTTGGTCAATCTCAGATTTGTCGTATGAATTTGTATCTTGAATGCCGTATGTATGCAAGCATGATTTATTCGATTATATTGGATGACTGATGATACTATGATTATTCTTTTGATTCGTGGTTTGGATTTACACCGTGCGTGTGTGATATTAAATTCTTGATTTAATCCTTTAAATGTGCTAAATGATGATCTAAAGTGTTTTTGGTTGATTTGGTATTGATTAGAAGTGTTAATATTGGTTTCTAATGATTTGGATCGAAAGTAGTCTTGGATTGGGATTTTCGAGATGAATTATGGGGTTCTGCCCCGTGACCCGTCGGTAGGCACCGGTACACCGGCCGTGCTGCCGACAGGGAGATAAAATTATAAAGAGGAGGCTCGTCGGCAGGCACCGGCACGCTAGTCGTGTTAATGACAGGGACTTAAAATGTACTGAATTGACCCCACTAGCAGGCACCGACCGTTCTATCGACAGTGGTTTAACTTGGAATTTTGGTTGGTTTGAGTAGAGACTCGTGCCATGTGAATGTGTTATGGTCTTTTGGAATCAAAGGATGGTCAAAGGGCTTGGACCCACCTGCGAGGAACCGACTTTGAGTTCCACGGCACAACCTACACTACCGACTAGCCTATTGACTTGACCACGACTTGGGGTTTTGAACCCCATGTGCTTGATGATTGGAGTGTGGACTATTATTATTATTTTGGTTTGATTGTTCTTAAGGAAAGGATACCCGTGATGGCATCCGGCGGATTATTCGTGTGTATGGGCACATGGATAGCTTTCGAAGGGTGTTGTCACTGAAAATACTATTGATAGAGTAGTGAACAGATTAGCTTGTCCGGTCAATCGGGTAGCGACGGATAGTGTGGTGAACTGATTAGTTTGTCCGATTAATCGGGCAGCGACAGATAGAGTTAACAATGTGAGATTGATAAGATTTGGGTTGTACACTGGTTTGGAAACTTATGATGATTTCCAGTGGATTATCGGTGTGTATGGGTGCACGGATAGTTTCTGATGGGAATTATCATTTGAGTCCTAAGTTAATAATTGCATGCATGCTAGGATAATGTGAACTATTAAATGAGTCTGGGAGTAGAGCATAGGATTTTCTTTGCAAGGTTTCCTGGCTAGGTTAACTATACCCATGGGTGAAAGTCCCATTTAAATAAGGGTAGGATTCAAAAAAGTCCTATACGGTTAGCTAAACCTTGAGTAATTGCACTAAAAAATCAGCAAGTGGTGGCCTTCGTACCATGGATTAGCGACCTCGAACGAAGAGAGGGGCATCCGACTATTCCTGGTGACCTATGTCCTGAGTTGGTTCTTAACGGTGAAGCTACATGAGGGTCACTTAACATGATAAATTAGCCAAGTATATTTCACATCATATCATCTTTGCATTCCTTTGATTTAGTATATCATGTAGTATGTTTGAATGACTCATCTCATAGCATACTTCATATCATTCATAGATTAATATATGATATGTGCTTCTGATTATCGTATTTTTATATTGATAACCTTTAGTTTTGACTAATTGTAAGAAAAATAGAAGTATGCTATGAGATGAGTCATTCAAACATGTTTTAAAGGATTAAGTGCGGCCCATACTGCTTCCTAAGTATATCTGGCTTAACTGATCAGGTTTAGATAACTTAAGGGTTTCTAACATGTTTTAAAAGATTAAGGATTTTGTGAATACAAAAATATGATAATGAGTGCAAGTGTACAGATAATCAAACAATAAGCGTTCTATCCCAATCTCACCATGATATAAAGAATGATGGTCAATATCAATGGTCCTACCTCTATATGCAATATTAAGTCATATGTATCATACATAAGACTACAACACTAATATCAACAAATAATATGCAATGCAAGGGTGTAGCTAAGTATGCTAATATTGTAAGTTCCCACATGATCGATCATTCCTTGAGCAAGATGTCTTCTTGAACCATTCACCCCATACAGGGTCATTCTCATGTTAAGATATTCTATGTGTGCATCATAGTTCTAAGGGGTTTCAACCTAGAGGGCACAATTCCCCCACTTATTTGTGATCATGGGTAATACTCCAAAGAATTCCAATTATAAATTCCTCAAGGAATCTTACATATTAACAACTAACAGAAGTGTATACGCTTCAGATATTAGGCATCGTAACATGAACATCCCCTCAAATTATCATCTTTCCACAAGTCTGTTGGGATCACCATGCAAGGATATAGCCCTCACCTTAGGAGTAAACAAATAAATTGGTTTATTGGGATGTACAATCCCTCAACACATGATAATATAACATGGTTCAACCATAGGACAAAATGGGTAAAATAGTCAAGTCTCAAGTGTAATCTAATACCATCAAAGGCATAGGGTCTTAGACTTTGCTATCACAGCAAGGTAGTCCAAATGCAATTCATAGATTCAATCATTAATTATCAATGCACAATTTCAATCAATAATTGAAAAATAGCATAGGCATATATTCACATTGGCAAACACATGAGCACAATCCCATGATATAAAGCTTTTAATATTCATTGTTAGAAACAAAATATAAACAAATTCAATAGGTTATATATATAAGTACATAGAATCTATAGCTTATTATTAAGGCAAACAATCATATTCTGGGTTATAGGTTCAATTCAGCAAAACAGTCACATAACAGCAATATTGGGCTTCAAACAATAAAATCAGGTGTATAGGGATCGAGAAAAATAGTATTGAGACTAAAATACAATAATTCACTTAAATTATTCGTTGGTAGCAAATCAATTTATACCAAAGTTCAGTAAAACAGTAGGCAAGCATAAAAATCAGTTTAATGATGTTTACAGGTCTATAATCAGGTTAAAAAAAATACTTAGATTGGGTTTAGGGAGGTGTTCCAGTAGTCTATTAGATTTATATTAGATTTAAAAACAATAATCTTCAAAATTGGATTTAGCGGTGAGCAAGCGGTGTGCCGCTTGGTTGCCGCTAGGCCAAACAGCAAAAAATCTTGGATTTTGGGTTTTAGTACAGGTTTAGAAAATAAATCATATCTCGTTCAATACTCAATTAAATCACTCGAAACTTATTTTTTTGGATTCCTAATTCAAATAGGGATCTATTAAAAATATTAAATAAAATATATAAAATTATTATGATAGGTTCTTTAATCGATGAACACACTTTTTGATAGGTTTTTGGGTTTTAGTACAGGTTTAAAAAATAAATCATAACTTAGTTAGTTCTTAATGAAATCAGTTCAAACTTATTTTATTGAAATCTTAACTCAAAAGGGATCTTATAAAAATATAAAATAAATCAATAAAATCTTTAGGAAAGGTTTCTCAATCGACAAACATGACTGACAAATTCAAGAACAGTTCTTGATTTTCAAGAACATCAACACATAAAAGATCTATTCACAAGTTATTGAATTTTTACCCTAAAGTTTCATTATCTTAGCATGGGGAAGGTGTTCATATAATTCAATCAAAATTCACCATGGCATAATATCAAGTTAGAAGTAAATACACAAGATATTGAATGAAAACTCACTTCATATCTTCAGCAGGTTTTTCCTTAGGCTTAGATCTTCTCTTTTCTTGATTTCTTCACTTTAGCTAGGTTTCCAGATTTCGTCTAGTTCTTCCTTAGTTTCTTATGAAAATTATCTTGATTATGAGATTAGGTTGCTTATATAAATTTATTAGATCTTTTCCCAAGTGTTTTAGTTATATTAGGACTATTTTTAGAAGGTATTAGTTTTTCTACTTCTAATTAAGTTAGGATTAGTGATTTAAGTTAAAGGGAATTGTTGACCACGAAATTGTTGACCTTTGACTTAATTAGTTAAGTTACGTATAAGTCCTTAAGGTATTAATTAAGCCATTAATTCATTACTAACTTATTAAGTTCAATTTAGTTTATAAGTTCAGCTAATAGAATTTTAATAACTTATAAGTTCGAATTAGTTTATCTGTTCAAGTTAACTTAGGGGTTCAAATTACTTTCCTAACCTTATTGCTTTGTTAATTATAATTTATTAGTTAGGCTTATTATATGATTTAGTCCAATTATATATCTTGAGTCTTAATTACTTAATATCTATGCTAGGCTTAATTAGGTTTTATTAAATTACCTTTTTAACCTTAGTTTAAAGTTCTAAAACTTTCAGGTTGTTACATCTGGATGGCTTCCAAAACACTAGCAGCATCCAGAATATTGCGGTAGTCGAAGTTGATGGGAATGTACTCGCACCAAGACACCCAATTCATCGAATGGTTGAAGTGAGAACGGAATCCAATCTCAGACAGGGGATAGTCACCCATGTTGATCCTAAAGTATGGAACCCTTTCCATAACAAGAAAGATAGTGGCACTCTCGGTTCCATCACTGAAGGGACTGTGAGGATCTTCATTCTCATCAAGATGAGGAATCGCTTGACTAACGAAGGCTCTCCAAAAATGCCATTGTAGACTTCCCAGTTCAGCCGCCCTATGAACCGAAGGAGAAGCGACTGTCGCTACAATAAATATCACGGAGCTAGAAGAAGCCATTACTAAACTCTCGTAGCTTTCTCTTAAAACAAAGAATACAAGAAAGGAAAGAAAGCAAGAAATCTCAAAGATTGCAGAAGGTTGCTTTCTAGGTGAAGATCTCTACTTATACAAAGAGAAATGGTCTCTCCAATTTCCAAAAAAAAGTTAAAACTCCATGGCAGTTCATGTACGTTCATGGGATATAATCATGCCGATTTTATGTAACAAGAAACGTCTGCTATCTTTGCATTTAAGCCGTAATATCCCGTAGGATACAGCATTTAATGCACGTCAATTCGAGGTACGATCTCCTGCTTTTTATATTCAACATAAAAAGCAAAGACCGGGGGGCTATTGATGATCCGATGGTCTAAATAAACTCATTGGACACGCGGTGTAATCCTAAGATGCTTATGTATGCTATTAAGACCAACCCCTGAACCAAAACCAAACTTGAACCAATCCAAACCCAAATCAAACCAAACCCCTTTGGACCGAATTCAATCAACCAGAACCAAACCCTGAACCAAACCAAAATCGGAAAACCCAAACCAATAAACCCAAAAGACCCAACCCAGAAAACCAGAAAATCTTAACCGACCTTAAGGCCCCGTTTGGCATAAACAAAAAAAGGTTTTTTATTCACTTTTTGCCGCCACTTCTCAAGCCAAGCTAGCCGAGGAGCTCAAAGCTTAGGACAACACAACGGAGACTTTGCATTGGCCACAGGTATTTTAATTTGCTTTT
>JAUPMG010277278.1:0-18753 GCA_031762675.1 Pachysandra terminalis | reverse complement strand
TCTAGTCACTTTCTTCGCTTTCGTCTTCATCTTCTTAGCTATCTTCTCTTTTTCCATCTTCTTCCTACAGTATTCTTTTTTTCTTCTTCTCTATTCTCTCTTCCTTTTCTTTCTTCCTTCTCAATCTCCTCATCTCCCACTACTCCCATACGTGTGGTTACTTTCCCCTATTTCTGGGGAATCCTAATCACTCAAGTAACTGATTTGAATTCAATCAAGTTAGTTCATCCTAAATTACCCTTTTTAAATTCTTATTCTCTCCTTCTCTAATCCTACCTGGGCTAAACGACCAGCCCATGGCTTAGGCCCTAAAGCCCAGTTAAATTTTATATATTTTTCATTTCTTCCCTATATTTTAATAATTTGCATATTGGTCCTTAATTTCATGATTTAATTACAGTTTCAGGTTTAGGTCACTATAATAAGTTATCAACTATTTTTCTTAAATTACAAAATAGTCCAATTCACCCAATACTCGTACACTTAATTCCTATGGTCTATTGAGATGATTTAATAGGTTTTAATTGTTCAATTAAAGAGTGGGGTCTTGGTCACTACAGCCTAAAATTACTTATACTTTTTCAAACGTTTTAAAAATGAGTGGTGGTGAGCTGTAGTGCGACCACTCATTCCAAAACTACCATTTTAACTTTTTTTCTATATGGTTTTTTTAATAAAACTAAATCTAATGTCAAATTCTTATATTATTCCTCTTTAAAAAATCATGTAACTTACTGTTGTTTGTTTTTTTGGATCGAACGAAGCAATCACTCCCTCTTCCTTTTCTCCCTTCATTTTCTCCCTCTTTTCCCTCTTCAGTTCATAATCTTTCAAACAGATTTTTTCTCTTTCAACCAAATACAAGCTACATTTTCTCCATGTTTGCACACTTTAGGTTTTATTTTCTTCATCTCCCTCTTTCAAGTTCTTCATTCAACAAAATCAATTCTTGCACACTTTGCTTGTAGGATTTCTTTGTTTGGTTTTGGGTTTTGTCCTTGTTAGGATTTGTTTGTTGGGTTTGGGGTATTGTCCTTGTTAGGATTTTCTGCTCCATTGACAGTTCTCGCATTGCTTGATTCAACGAAATCAGTTCTTGTACACTTCGTTTGTAGGATTTCTTTGTTGGGTTTAGGGTTTAGGATTTGTTTGTTGGGTTTGTGATATTTTCCTTGTTAGGGTTTTTCTGCTCCATTGATGGTTCTCGCATTGCTTGACCTCGTTATTCACTTCCAGCTGAATCAAACCAATGTATGAATTTTTTTATTTTTATTTTTTTTTCTTGATAATTATAGTTAGTTTTATTTCGTAATTGTAGGATTTTCTTTCATAATCGATTCAATGTTTACAATTTTTTTTCCTCTAAGCATAGTAGTTTTTTTAATTAGTAATCAATTAACTTGTATATGGCCTTAATATAATAATGCTAAGAGTTTTAAGGTTCCTTTCTCATGTAATTGAGAAGGCCCATTTAAGCATGCAGTATTGGTCATGATATATTTATATTTTAGCTGGCTTGCATAATTTGGCATTGCAAATGTAGGCATTATAGCACTATAATGTTATGATTTGAAAGTTAAAAAGCTATTAGTAAATTTTCAATGGTATTTTCTTATGATTTCGAAAGCACTTCCTAACATTATACTACTATAATATTAAATTTTTACCTATTGCAGACGATTAGAAATTGTATTTATTCGTTGTTGAATGTTAATTAATAGGATGTCCACGGTGAAAACACTTTTGTGTTATTTCTACATTGATGGTGAAGTAGCCTAAGACGATAAAGGAGAAGTAATGATGAATGAAGATGTGACCATCGTTTATAGAAATGGTCGTGTCAATGCACTAGCCATTGACGAGAGGACATGGTTGGAAGAATTTTATTGACTGTCAGACAAAATCTTAATATATCTATGGAGGGAAAGACTGTTAAGTACACGACCTTAATAGAAAGGAGTATATTACTACCTATTTCTGATGAAGATGATTTCAATAATATGACAATTTTCAATGAACGAGCATTGAAGGTGTATATATTTCAAGATGAGGAGTCGACAGCAAACATCATTGCACCTCCCTGGTATTTAAATATGCATACATATCTTGGTTAAACACATCTATGCAAGAATGTTATATTACCCAATTATATGAATGGTTTGTAGAAGTAAAGGGAAAATATTACAGTTAAATAATTATGTAAAAATAAGTCCTAATATCTACAAGTAAAGGAAGATTATTATGATTATCACAGAAGTAATAAACTTAATATTAATTCATTAGATATTTTTTATTCAAATTACATATTATTAGTACATGTATTAAGCTAAATTAATTGAACTTCTATAGGCATGACGAAGATGTTCAATGTGGTACATCTAATACGGATGACACATAGACAAGATTTGTACCCACGTAGACGACCGTTGTAGACTGTGATCCAATAGGAACAGTTGCAGAGCAATGTTAGTTGGATGGTGCTACAATTGGACGAGTAGAACTTCAGTCTACAATATACGAACACTGTATTGTTGAAAATTAGTTATTTAATGGTGCAAATGCTTTTCGACAAGCATTGTACAAGTTTAGCATTATACATCATTTTCCATATAGGTGGGTGAGAAACACATCTACCTATTTGGATGCCAGATGTAAGGTTGAGAATTGCCATTTGAGAGAAACAACTAGTGTCACACCCCGAATTTGAGATGTGTAATCTCAAGGATATACAGGGAATGACCTTCGAATCCAATCCAATGGATGCGGACAAGCCATAAAAATCATTCCATATGGTCCATTAGAGTTACGACAATTAAACAACATAACTCTCAATAATTTAAAACAATAACCATTCAAGTACAACCATGATTTATAACCAAAAACCCTAATACAACTTAAACAAATTCTTTTTCTGCTTGGGTCAAAACTACATCATGCTTAAAATGAAATAAAACATAAATAAATGAGAACAACATCTCATAATATTAGCAACCAGCATGCCCATTCTGTGTCCATTCAATCCATTCTAGCTCTTTATCCTTGATGATAACCTGTTGCACGTAGGCTTGAGCTTTTGAGGCTCAATAGAAAATCAAGGAACTATGCTGCTAATTATTTCCATAGTCATACAACAAAACTCACTCCATACAAGACTCTCATCTTAACACATGTTTATAATTTCACACACACAATAACACAATCGATAATCAGTCATATATTCATAATCATGACAAACAGTAATTTTTTCACACACCACAAATCTCATATTCATAATCGTCTTCGTACTCATACTCAATCTTATACATTAATCATACCATAACCATCTCATACTTGTAATCATTCTCATGACAGTAACATCAAAACAAGTGAACAAGAATATGAATAATACATATGATGCTAATGGCAAACACACACAAGGAATGGGAATGAAGATGGATGGGTATGATGCATAATGCAAATGATGCAATAATGTAAATGAATGAATGCAAATCTAAGGTGTTAGGCATTGCCTAACCATTATAAACCATACTCACATCTCCTATGGGAATTCTACCCAAGGAATGTACAATAGACACATTACTATTTCCTTTCAGGAATACTGCCCAAAGGTAGGAAAACACCATAAAACATTTCCTTCAGGGGACGCTAACCCAAAGGTGGTATAGCCATATTCCTTTCATGGAATACAATCCAAAGGCAGGAATTGCCATGACACATTTCCTTTTTGGTGATTATTACCCAAGATAGAAACCACCATCTTCCTTTCAGGAAAAGAACCCAAAGGCAGGAATAACCATCTTCCTTTCAGGGAATACAACCAAAAGTTAGGAATACACCATGACACATGCTCATGCATACACATTCTCATCAGACCCTCCTATTTTAAGAGTTCTGCAAATCATACACTGATCACTCTAGGATCAAACACATATACGTATCAAACCCTCCTATCTTAAGAGTTGTGGAAAACATACAATGATCACTCTAGAATCACTCTTAACTCATACATATTAAATACTTCGGTCATATAGGGACTTCACACACAACAAATACATATCTTATGCAATTAATGTCCACAACATACATATTTCATATACAACCACTTCTCATGTAAAACTTGTATCATATACTCTCATAAATCAGAACACACGATATCATGTCACATCACACGACAAATAGAGGAAATTAGGCCTATTGTTGCACAAACCACTACACATACTTTATTATGCAAAAACAACCTCACCAGGTCAGATCACAACATCCCATAAAATGTGGGGCCTATTGGGCTTCGGTCCCTAGGCCGGCTCGACCCCTAGGTGGACCAAACTTCTTCGGTCTCCCCCAACTTCGGTCCATTTTCCAGTGGGTTTTCCACCCTTTTTAAAATTTTGGACGACCCTCAATTGAGCCAAAGCTTGTAAATTCTCCATAAAATCACCAAAAATCACATTCAATCGTAATTTTCATATTTCAACATTAAAACATCAACCAAAACATCGTAATCATTAATTTTACATTAACTTCATCATTTATACCATATTACACATTAAAACACACACACACACACACACACACACACACACACACACACACACACACACACATGTATATTTGCATAAAACTGAATATTAGGTGACATGATCATTAGATTTTCATACATGGATACTTATATCAGTACACACACCAATCCTTAAGTAAATTAATCCATTCTTGTATTCATACCTTTACTCTTCCATACATCATACTTTAAGGTCATCATATTTATCATTATTATATTCATATGAAGATGAGTAGAAGGAGAACCAAGGGTTCCTATCTCTTATAAGTCATTTTTCTGTGGATTTCCAGCAATGTGGGATCACGTCCAAGTCCTCTTATAGCAACCCTACTGTTCCCTTTCTCTTCTGTTCTTCTTCTTCTTTCTTTTCTCTTCTTCTTCTTTCCTTTAGCAAAACTAGATCTATTTTCTCCTTTCTCTCTCTTGGTCGTGTGAAACAAGGCAAGGAATCCAAGCCTTCCTTACACACACGTCCCTATTTGGAAGGAAGTTGAGAGTTAAGAAACTCTCCCTCTTTTCAATTTCAGTTACTTGAATTCTAATGATGGGAAAAGACCAAATAACCTTTACCTCTTCCCCATGGACCATATGACCAGGCCCATTCCACTTGATCTTATATGTTTGGGCCCAAGGCCCTAATATCTTGAAAGTTATAAAAATTTGTAAGTAACCCCCTATTTCTTATTATTATCACATAGGCCCTAAAATTCAAATCTTATTATAATTAAATGCTGCTAAGCAGTTTAAGCCCCAATTCTATTATAATCTCTCACAGGGATTATAATACTAAATTAGAATTAATTTATATTAGTCTTGATTGAAGGACAAGGGTCACTACAATCTACCTCTCTTAAAAGAAATTTCGTCTCGAAATTGACGTACCTTAATCTTTGAACAGGGATGAATACCGCTTTCGAATCTCAAACTCGAGCTCCCATGATGCTTCAAACTCATCATGGTGGTTCTATTGTACTTTCACTAGTGGGATAGTCTTCGTCCTCAATATCTTTTCTTTCCGATCCATGGTCCTTACAGGTGACTCCTCATATGACACATCCTCTCGGAGCGGTAGTTCTTTCCAGTCTAAAACATGTGATGGGTCCGATTCATACTTCCTCAACATAAAGACATGAAAAACTTCGTGAACAATACCCAACTGAGGCGATAGTGCAAGACGATAGGCAACACTACCCAGCCGTTCTAACACCTCGAATGGTCCAATGAAAAGGGGTGCGAGTTTTCCTTTCTTGCGAACCTCATGACACCTTTCCTTGGTGAAACCTTCAGAAACCCATGATCATTAATGCTAAACTCTAGATCCCGTCTTCTATGATCTGCATAGCTCTTTTGACGACTCTGAGCAGCAAGCAATCATTCTCGAATGATCTTCACCTTATCCGTTGTTTCTTGGATAACTTCCTGCCCAAGAATACTACTTTCCCCCACATCTGTCCAACATAATGGGGATCTACATGGCCTCGTACAGTGCCTCAAATGGAGCCATGCCGATACTGGATTGGTAACTGTTGTTATAGGAAAAATTTTCCAATGGGAGATGATCACTCCAACTTCCTTTAAAGTCCAATACGCAAGTCCTTAGCATATCCTCGAGTATCTAATTGACCCTCTCTGTTTGTCCGTCTGTTTGGGGATGAAAGGCACTGCAAAAATTTAGTTGTGTCCCTAAGGCCTTCTATAGACTTGCCCAAAATTCAGATGTGAACCTCGCATCTCGGTAAAAAACTATACTTGTTGAGACCCCATGCAGTCTCACTATTTCTCGAATGTACAGTCGTGCCAAATCATCTAATGATGCCGTAACCCTTACTGGTAAAAAGTGAGCCAACTTGTTCAACCGTCCATTATCACCCAAATAGAATCACTTCAGTTCTTAGATTTAGGTAGCCCCATAATGAAATCCATGGTTACATGCTCCCACTTCCATTCCGAAATAAGCAAAGGTTGAAGCAATACAACTGTCCTCATATGTTCTACCTTAACTTACTGACATGTAAGGTACCGTGCCACTAACTGAGTGATGTTTCGCTTCATCCCTAACCACCAATACACTGTCCTCAAGTCACGGTACATCTTGGTAGCCCCGGATATATCAAGTATCGACACTAGTGAGACTCCTCCAAAATTGCATTTCGAACTGACTCATTATCGGGAACACAGAGTCTATCCCAGAATCTGATTACTCCATTTGCCTGTACCATCCAATCAGGTTTCATCTCATTTTTTGCCAAAAGTTGTAAACTCTGATCCGATTTCTACCTCTCTAAAATCCTATCCAGCAAAGATGGTCTAGCCACAAGACTGAAGTGTAGCCCATCACTCTTCTTCCCATTAGATCTAATGTTCAAAGCACTAAAGCCTCTACTAAACTATACTACTACCTCATCAAATAGGCTAATGTACTCCAAGGCTTCCTGCTCGAGGCATCTGTAACAACATTTACTTTTCTTGGATGATATTGAAGTGTAGCCACGTAGTCGTGCACTAACTCCATTGTCACATCCTAAACCTGGAAATCTCAATTGAGTCCCAAACTTTACGCTGTAACTCTCACCCCATGTAATGATCGAAATTCCTTAATTGAATTTTTCCTAATTATTTAATTAATTATTGGTAATTTAATTTGCAAGAATTCATATAGTTTATGAACTTAATTAAGCTAAGGGTGGGATTGTAATTAAACCTGTACAACTAAGGGGCAGTAGTGTAAACACACTACGAATTGGGGTCTTAATGTAATTAATTAGACTATTGGGTTAAGTTGGTTATTTAATAATTGAATCTCAGTTCAAACGAACGGTTGTGCATTTGAACTGGTCTTCACTACGTGGCTTTGCACATGGGTGAGTGGGGAGAAAAGAGGGGGAAACCAACTCCCTATAACCAGCATACCATTCGTTAGGAAACCCACATTCGAACTGATGAGAGTTTAAGAGAAGAGACTAAGAGCTTTGAGTTAGAAAGAGAGGATTCTGAATCTAAAACTCTGTTTCAGAGAGAAGAGGAGAAGATAGGAAGAAAATGGACTAAGCCGGATTCTCATTAGCAACTTTAATACCAGATTTAAGGTTAGTACTTTATTCTGTATAGTTTCCATTGTTTTGTATGATTTCTATAGTGATCTCAAAGTTTGATTTTAATCTCTTTCCGATGCATGATCGATTACTATTTTTTTGGAAATATGATGCATGAAATCCATGTGTTTTAGATTCAATCGGATAGGATTTTAGTCATATTTCGATGTGATATAGCTTGTAAATTGATGTTGGTTGAAACCTAGAAAATCTGGTGTTCGGATTACCTAATTTAGGCCATCGGTAAACCTTTCGGTAGGGTCTCGGTTTACCGAAGTGGCCTTCGGTGGACTTTTCGGTCTACCGAAACTGTCTCGATGAACTTTACAAAATTAATATTGAACGACTGTGGGACTCGGTGGACTGAGATGACTTGGTAGGGTTCTCGATCAATCGAGAAGACTACCGAGTGAGCTCGGTAGGGATTTCGGTCAACTGAAGAGGCTGCCGAAAATGAAAATTGAGTCTAATTTCGGCAATTTCATTTGGGAACTTATGGTTGTTAGTCCAGACTATTGTTTGGGAGAGTTTAAGGGTTTGGATGTCAGTATGGTTCGGGCTTAATGGCGCTATGAGTTGGGATCAAAGGAAGGTCAAGGGTGGTGTGCCCAAGTGAGAAACCTACTTTGTTGCCCACGGTGTGTGCTAACCACACTTGACACACTCCTTAAATCGGTCTCCAATTGGAAATGAAATAGTGAAACCTAACTGTAAATGAAGTGTGTGTTGTATCATAGGAATGTAAATGATGGATCCTAATGGATTATTCACCTGTATGGGCACGTGAATAGCTTCTGAAGGGTTTATCATTCGTATTCCATAGGGGTGGTGCATACATACTATGTTAATGTGAGATATTAAGTGTGCCCGGGAGGTGGAAATAAGAGGTTGCCAAGTTCTGTAGGTTGAAAGGCCTACAAAATAAGTTATGGGATCATAGATGGTTCCGTAAGGTCGGCTGGACCTTGAGTATAGTGCACTCTTGAAATCAGTATATGGTGGCCTTCGTACTATGGGTTAGTGCCCGGAACGAAGAGGGGGCTACCGGTTTTTCCTGGTGACATTGTCCCAAACTGATGCATATTAACTAAAGCTGCAATGAGGGACATTTAATATAACACGTAAACGTAGGCATTTCCATAAACATTACACTGTGATTCATGTTTGAGCATCCATTAGAGCATTTGTTTGACATTCACGCATCATATTCATATCATGTCATTATGCTATTAATTCTTTATTCTTGTATGTTGTTTGCATGTTGTTTTAAATCATATATAATAATGGAGATGGGTGACAAGACCAAGCTCATATAACTTTTATGTTACAAGTTAGCTAGCTGTATGGAGGTCGAGGAGTTATTTAGCTGGAATTTTTATTTATCCTTATTTACTTTGACAGTTGGATAAACCTTGTTTCATATTTAGTATGGATGTTGTAATAGGGCTCTTCTGAAGCCATTGATTAGTTATTTTAATTTGATTATTGTAATTAAACTTTCGCAACTCTGTTGATGAATAAATCAGATTTTATTTCGTCTTTTAGTCTTGGTTATGCTATGAAAATCCGTGGTCCAGAAATGGATCCCAAAGGTCTCACCTCGAGATCCGTGCCATCCCGCTTAGGGATCCGTGCTACGGGATTTGGGGCGTGACAGATTGGTATCAAAGCCTAAGGTTTTCAAATAGTGTAAAATTCTAGAAGATAAGAGAATTTAGGAATCACATAGAAATCTGAAATTTAGGTGGAGGAACATAGAAATCTAAACTAGGATGCATGTTGATTGTGTAATATATGTATATATGTGTATGAACACTTATACATGTGAACAGTAGGATATGAAGTGGGATTGGGGATCTAATGATTTTTTGTGGGATTATAGATGGCTGGCAGAAGGGGAGGATCAGCTGCAGGGGAGGCTTCATCCTCTGGTACTAGAGATGGCACAGATCCTCAGCTCATTGGTGTCTACCAGATCTTGGTGGACATCGTTGCGATCCAGTGGGATCAGATGCAGAGGACGGAGCAGAGGTAGGCAGTAGTGGTTCCTATTGCGTGGTTATAGCGGTTCAAGAAATTAGCGCCGCCCACTTGTGGAAGACTGGGTGAGCTGAGTGAGGCTCAGGATTAGCTCCTTGATGAAGAGAGAATATTCCGCACCATGGGATGTCCAAATGAGTAGCGTTTTCCACTTGCCACCTTCATGTTGAAGGGTGAGGCTCTACACTGGTGGGATATGGTAGAGCGGAACCTCGCAATGACCATGGCGTGGGAGTAATTCAGGGAGCAGTTCTTGGACACGTAGTTATCGTCGGCAGATGGCTTTGGACTTCATGTGATTAGAGCAGGGGTCTCACACCATGGTGCAATACGAGGCTAGGTTTGCCATGCTGTCACGGTATGCTCCATATATGGTGGCGGACAAAGTGGATAAGGCCGCTAAGTTCGAGGAGGGACTGCGGATAGCAATACGATCCAGAGTGGTACCTCAAAGACTCAGGACGTACTCGAGCATTCTGGAGTGTGAGCGTTGTGTAGAGAGAGACTTGGACCGGGTTGTATCTTAGAGGGACCAACCTAGGCAGGATATGGGCGGTTGCTACCAGCCATATCAGCAGAGACAGGGCTTTGACAAGTGTCGGAGAAATGACAGACGTACCAAGACTCCGCCTGCTGATACAGCTACTCCAGTGACTCGGGACGCTCAGTGACTGCCCCTGTAGTCACAGCAGCGACAGTTTTACCAGCGTGACCGGTAAGTGTGCTACAACTGTGGGAAGCCAGGTCATGTAGAGCGGAACTGCCGACTTGCGGCGAGGACTGATGGTAGACAGGCTCCTCCTCAACTCGCGCAGAACGGTAGGACGAATGCCATGACTAGCACATCATCTAATCCTAGGGATGACAGTGCGTCTAACACAGTTGTCGAAGGTACACTACATTTATTCCATACCCTAGCACACATTCTTTTTGACTATGGAGCATCGCACTCTTTTATTTCTAATAGTTTCATGCTATTCTTGGACCTACAACCTAGTGTGCTAGAGACTCCATTACATGTGGTTAACCCAGTAGGAGGGATAGCTACTTTACACCGGGTATATCTTACTTGGTGGTTAGAGTAGGAGACCTAAACTTGGAAGCTGACCTTATCGTATTAGAAATGGTGGATTTCGATGTAATCTTCGGCATGGACAGGCTTGCTACCTATCATGCCAGAGTGGATTGCTTCGAGAAGACTGTTGTCTTTGATCTCCTTGGGGGTAGGCGATTTACATTTCTCGGGACCGAGAAAGATGTGTATCAGATCGATTTCTTGGGTACAACGGATGGGGGACAACAGTTATCCTTGGAGGATGTACCCATAGTCCGAGAGTACAGTTTTGTATTCCAAAATATTCCGAGTTTGCCACCTAGGAGAGAGATAGACTTTTGTATAGAGTTGGTGCCCGGTACTTCTCCGATTTCACTTGCGACGTATCGGATGGCTCTGACAGAGTTTCAAGAGTTGAAGGAGCAACTAGATGGATTGAGTTCGCTTGGCTTCATCAGGTGAGTACGTCTCCGTGGGGTGCACCTGTGCTATTCGTTAAGAAGAATGACGGATGACTTCGTCTCTGTGTAGACTACAGGAAGTTGAATCAGGTCACGGTGAAGAACAAGTACCCTCTGCCTAGGATAGATGATCTGTTTGATTAGTTAAGAGGAGCGCAATACTTCACCAAGATAGACTTGAGGTCAGGATACCATCAGCAGAGGATTCGAGAGGAGGATATCCACAAGATGACCTTTCGCACTCGATATGGACATTACGAGTTCATAATGATGCCATTTGGGTTGACGAATGCGCCAATGGCATTTATGGATTTGATGCACCTAGTATTCAGACCTTATTTGGACCAGTTTGTCGTTATCCTTGTAGACGACATCCTAATCTATTCGTGGTCTAGAGAGCAGCACGATGAGCACCTCAGGATTGTGTTGCAGACACTATGTGAGTACCAGTTGTACGCCAAGTTAGAAAAGTGTGACTTCTTAAGGGATGGGGTGAAGTTTCTTCGCCTTGTGGTTTCCAGGAGTGGCATCTCCGTGGATTCGTCAAAGGTCGATGCAGTTTTAGGTTGGGAGCGACCGAAGAATGCATTAGAGATCAGGAGCTTCCTCAGTTTGGCAGGTTACTATAGGAAGTTCATAGAGAAGTTTTCAACCATAGCAGCACCTTTGACCCGACTGACTAGGAAGGAGGTAAAATTCGACTGGGATGATTAGTGTGAGTTGGCATTTGAGGAGTTAAAGAAGAGATCCAGTTCTTGTCATACCAGTCAGTGGCCAGAAGATGGAGGTTTATACAGATGCATCCTTGCAGGGATTGGGGTGCAATCGTTATGCATAATGGGAGAGTTGTGGCTTACAGATCACGACAGCTTAAGACTCATGAGCGAAACTACCCTAAACATGATATTGAGTTGGTCGCAGTGGTCTTTGCCCTGAAGTTATGGCGACACTATCTGTATGGAGAGGAGTTCGAGTTATTTTTAGACCATAAAAGTCTGAAATACTTCTTTACCCAGAAGGTCCTCAACATGTGCTAGAGGAGGTGGATTGAGTTATTGAACGACTATATCTCGACACTCAACTATCATCCTGGGAAGGCGAACGTTGTTGTTGTCGTATTGAGATGTAGACCACATGTTGAGCTATAGCAGACTTGGGAGTGCAGTCAGTGGATCAGTATGGAAGGAGTTATCTGTTCAGTTTGGTTTCTAGACCTTCTTTGGAGCATCGCATTGCAGCTGGTCAAAGGATCGATTATGAGCTAATGCTATTAGTTGCAGATGATGGGAAGCCAGAGTGGGTTGTGCGCTCAAACGGACTGATCAGATACCATGGTCGTCTATGTGTGCCAAACGATCAGAAGATCAGAAGAGAGATCCTGGAGGAGTCACACAGTTCACGGTATTCCATTCATCCAGGGAGTACTAAGATGTACTGTGATTTGAGAATGAACTTCTGGTGGCCAGGAATGAGAAGGTAAAGGCCGAGCATCAGAGATTAGCTGGACTACTACAGCCTTTACCTATATCTGAGTGGAAGTGGGAGCACATTACTATGGACTTTATAGTGGGTTTGCTGAAGACTCGGGGTACGCTGGACTCGATTTGGGTGATTGTGGACCGACTCACTAAGTCAACCCATTTCTTACTAGTTAGGACTTCAGCCAAAACATAGGAGATTGCTAGGCTTTACGTGTAGGAGATAGTGCGACTTCACGGTGTGCCAATCAGCATAGTCTCAGACTGGGGTTCACTTCACGTCGAGGTTCTTGGAGAGTTTACAGAAGGCCATGGGTACATAGTTAGGCTTCAGTACGGTCTACCATCCCGAGATAGACGGGCAGACTGAGAGAGTGAATCAGGTACTGGAGGATATGTTGCGGGCTTGTGTGATGGACTTTAGTGGTAGTTGGGGAGAACATCTACCTCTGGTGGAGTTCTCTTACAACAACAGTTATCACTCGAGTATTGGCATAACTCCTTAGAGGCACTATACAGGAGGTCGTGTCGTTCACCAGTCTGCTGGGCAGAAGTCGGTGAGAGTAGTATTCTTGGATTGGAACTCGTCCAAGAGACCACAACTAAGGTGAAGCTAATCAGGGAAAGGTTGAAAATGGCTCAGAGAAGACATAAGAGTTATGCAGACCGGAGGAGGAGAGACTTGGAGTTTATAGTTGGAGTCTTGTGTTCCTAAAGGTGTCTCCTATGGAGGGTGTTATGCGCTTTGGCCATAAGGGGAAGGTTGCTCCGAGGTATGTTGGACCATTCCAAGTACTTAAGCGTATTGGACAAGTGGCGTACCGAGTAGCTCTACCTACGTAGCTTTCGTCTATACACGATGTGTTCCATGTGTCGTTATGGAAGTATAAGCCTGACCCATCAGATGTTCTGGATTGGAGTCAGTTGCATTTACGTAAGGATGTGTCCTACGTAGAACAACCTATGTGAGTGCTGGACCGGAAGGAACAAGTCTTGAGAACGAAGACCATTCCTTTGGTGAAGATTTAGTGGAGTCATCACGACAAATCTAAAGCTTCGTGGGAGCTGGAATTGGAGATTCAGGAACGCTACCCTCAGTTGTTCACAAATTAAGGTACGTAATTTCAGGGACGAAATTCTTTTAAGGAGGGTAGGTTGTAATGACATAAATTCCTTAATTAATTTATCCTAATTATTTAATTAATTATTGGTAATTTAATTTGCAAAAATTCATATAGTTTATGAACTTAATTAAGCTAAGAGTGGATTTATAGTTAAACTTGTACAACTAGGGGGCAATAGTGTAAACACACTACGAATTGGGATCTTAATGTAATTAATTAGACTATTGGGTTAAGTTAGTTATTTAATAACTGAATCTCAGTTCAAATGCACGGTTGTGCATTTGAATTGGTCTTCACTACGTGGATTTGCACGTGGGTGAGTGGGGACAAAAGAGGGGGAAACCAACTCCCTATAACCAGCATGCCATTCGTTAGGAAACCCGCATTCGAACTGTTGAGAGTTTAAAAGAAGAGACTAAGAGCTTTGAGAGAGAAAGAGAGGATTCTGAATCTGAAATTCTGTTTCAGAGAGAAGGAGAAAGAAGAGAAGAAGAGGAGAAGAAGGGAAGAAAAGGGACTAAGTCAGATTCTCATTAGCAACATTAATACCAGATTTAAGGTAAGTAGTTTATTATGTATAGTTTCCATTGTTTTGTATGATTTCTATAGTGATCTCAATGTCTGAGTTTAATCTCTTTCCGATGCATGATCGATTATTGTTTTTCCGGAAATATGATGCATGAAATCCATGTGTTTTAGATTCAATCAGATAGGATTTTATTCATATTTCGATGTGATATAGCTTGTAAATTGATGTTGGCTGAAATCCAGAAAATCTGGTGTTCGGATTACTTAATTTAGGCCTTCGGTAAACCTTCCGGTAGGGTCTTGGTTTACTGAAGTGGCATTCGGTGGACTTTTCGGTCTATCGAAACTGTCTCGATGAACTTTACAGAATTAACATTGAAGGACTGTGGGACTCGGTGGACCCATCGGTCTACCGAAACTATCTCAGTAGACTTTACAGAGTTAACCTTAATTGACCCTGAGATTCAGTAGACCTTCGGTCAACCGAGTAGTCTGTCGAGAGGCATTTTGAGACTCGGTAGGGTTCTGATTCAACCGAGAAGACTACTGAGTGAGCTTGGTAGGGATTTCGGTCAACTGAAGAGGCTGCCGAAAATGCAAACTGAGCCTGATTTCTGGAATTTCATTTGGGAACATATGGTTGTTAGTCCAGACTATTGGTTAGGAGAGTTTAAGGGTTTGGATGTCAATGTGGTTCGGGCTTAATGACACTATGAGTTGGGATCAAAGGAAGGTCAAGGGCGGTGTGCCTATGTGAGAAACCTACGTTGTTGCCCATGACATGTGCTAACCACACTTGACACACTCCTTAAACTGGTCTCCATCTGGAAATGAAATAGTGAAACCTAACTGTAAATGAAGTGTGTGTTGCATCATAGGAATGTAAATGATGGATCTCAATGGATTATTCACGTGTATGGGCACGTGAATAGCTTCTGAAGGGGTTTATCATTCATATTGTATAGGGATAATGCATACATACTATGTTAATGTGGGATATTAATTGTGCCCGGGAGGTGGAAATAAGAGGTTGCCAAGTCCTGTAAGTTGAAAGGCCTATGAAATAAGTTATGGGATCGTAGATGGTTCCGTAAGGTCGGCTGGACCTTGAGTATAGTGCACTCATGAAATCAGTACATGGTGGCCTTCGTACCATGGGTTAGCGCCTTGAACAAAGAGGAGGCTGCCTATTTTTCCTAGTGACATTGCCTCGAACTGATGCATATTAACTGAACCTGTAATGAGGGACATTTAATGTAACACGTAAACGTAGGTTTTTCTATAAACATTACGCTGTATTTCATGTCTGAGCATCCATTAGAGCATTTGTTTGACTTTCACGAATCATATTCATATCATGTCATTATGCTACTAATTCTTTATTCTTGTATGCTGTTTGCCTGTTGTTTTAAATCATATATAATATTGGAGATGGGTGACAGGATCATGCTTACTAGGCATTCCAAACTCATGAAACTTTTATGTTGCAGGTTGAGCTAATTGTATGGAGGTCGAGGACCTATTTAGCTGGAATTTTTATTTATCTTTATTTACTTTGACAGTTGGATAGAACTTGTTTCGTATTTAGTATGGATCTTATAATAGGGCTCTTCTGATGCCATTGATTCGTTATTTTAATTTGATTATTCTAATTAAGCTTCCGCAACTCTGTTGATGAATAAATTAGATTTTTGTGCATCTTTTGGTCTTGGTTATGATATGAAAGTCCGTGGTCCAGAAATGGATCCCGAAAGTCCCACCTCGAGATCCATGCCATCCCGCTTAGGGATCCGTGCTATGGGATCTGAGGTGTGACACCCCATATCCTATGGGAGTGGATAACCAATATAGTAACATAAGTAGAAGTAATTACATTAATTCTAAAAAATATTTAAATAAAATAAAGTCTGTCCTTTCTATTATAAACTGAAATAAACCTAATTCTATTAGATTCTATTTATCTTCTAAATTCTATCTTTATATCACTTCTTTCCCATAGTTCTCTCCTTGCTAGAAATGAATCGATATATCGAAAATATGTAATGAAACATACATAAGCTGAAAGCTCGGATGAGTAGACCTTCAAAACAAGGTATTTACTCATATCACAATGCTATGATAAAATATACAATAATAATGATTAATCTGAAAAATATAAGATAATAATGATGATGATGATAAATCTGGAAAATATATGATAATAATGATGATATATGGATAACAATCAATCAATGTTTACTCTTTCACCAAGTCTCACTTGGTTTGTATCTGTCACGACTTGAATTCCAGGGTATGCTTCACGAACCCATGAGCATAGACCGAGGAATTAAGGCACGACTCTCACCCCCTTCTCCGAAGACATAACCTAAGGGGGTGGCAACCGCTGACAATAAAACAGTAGATCCAAACTAAAATCAGAGAACCAACAGCAGAAGCAAAAATAAATATAACGATAATTTAAACTGATACAAGGTTTAAAATACAACATTAATAATCATAGGTACCAGAAGAAGCTGAAAACATAGCCTAACCCAAAGAGTACAACTACTCTAGCCAAAATACATAGAGTCCAAAACAGCAGGTACGCAGAAGAAAGCCAAGTCTGCTCGACACCGCCTCCAAATCATCCAGGTGTCCACCACAACATTTTTAGCTATGTCACCTGAAATGTTGGAAGCCAAAAGGCCCGAGCTACGCGCTCGGCAAGTAAAATGTACTATCTAAAATTCACACACTCAAATACATATCCATGAATACATGTCATGCCATGAGTAATGCAATGGTTTCTTCATTAGATGCAATGATATGAACAAGTATCTACTAGCCAAACATGATGGCCATTTACAAACACGTGAATGCAATGAATGAGATTGGGTATTGTGGTGTTGGATGTCCACCATGATCCCACTACGCCAACATGCATCACCACCACGGATACATGAACCACACAGGGTTAAGGCCAACAATGGATCCTGTGTGTACAACACAGTCACAGGGAGTCGCAACTCTTCGAGAGAACACTACCTCCACCTGGATTGGGAACCAAAACAACCTCTATCACGAGGGTGGTTCTGAGGGCATCATCTTCGTGAACCTCCCTCCATGGCACATCACCGGACTCCACACATACCAATCAGATTACTCTCCATATATACAGTACAATATATAGCTGTCCTAGGGCTCTTGGGGTAGCTAATCCCTCACCCAAAAATCAATCTTTGATTTATACATATATAGTCCCTCACTGGGACACCAGAGATCTTGTCTCTCATTTGGCACTCACCTTAGTGTCCAAGTATCCTCACATTTTCCATTGGTCCTTCTACAGAGGAGCCAAGTTCAGTCCAGGGTCTGGGTCTCACACAGGGACCCACAATGCATGCATGTCCTTTTAATGCATAGAATTTAACATTCAACTACATGATATGCATAAGAATAATCATAATTGCATAGCATGATCCATTCAATTCATATTGAATCATTCACATCTATATGTATGCAATAACTGAATAAATAAATAAACAACTAATGCATTTTACACAAGTCCATAGCATAGTTCACCAACATTCAATCATCACAATCTAAGTCGCGGAATTAATTACTATTTACGACTACTACGGGTCATGTATAGGGAAAGTGGTTCATGTTTCAACCTATCCAATTTACACAACACTTCACTATCTCAATCCTTAAGAGCAAGGAAGTATTGATCAACGTACAAAAAAAAAAAAACGTAAAGGTAATTAACATTAAAGATTTCATGCTTCATTCAAGTCATAATGATCAACAATCATCACAACAATTCATGAGTATCAACATAAAAAATTTGGATGCCAAACCTACTCCTCAAGCCCTCTCATATTGTTTCAAACACCCCCGTCGGTGGGTGCCATCGGTGGACCGACGGGTCCACTGACCAAGTCCAAAGGTTAAATGAAATGCTCCTCGGTGGGTCCTGTTGGTGGATCGACGAATCCACCGACGCCCGTCGGCTGGTTCTGTCGGTGCCACTGACAGATCCCCAGACTAAAGCCCTCTAGTCCAATGCCCGTCAGTGGGTTCCGTCGGTGCCACCGACGAATCCACTGACGCCTGTCGGTAGGTGTCATCGATGGACCGACGAGTCCACCGACCAAAACTCCTAAAATCAACAATCCCTATCGGTGGGTCCCATCGGTGGACCGACATGCCACTGACAGTAGCCCCTATGGTCAATTTTGTCGGCGGATCCATCGGTGCCATCGACGATCCACCCACAGGGCTGGTCTATGTGCTAACTCATCGGTGGGTCCCATCGGTAGATCTACGATGTAATACCCAGAACTTTAGAGGGATTTATTTGTAATTAAGTAAAATATAGGGGTAATTTAAAATTTTAGTAAGTGGTTACATATTTGACTTAGACTGCTTGTGATTGG
>JAUPMG010277240.1:10368-33108 GCA_031762675.1 Pachysandra terminalis | reverse complement strand
TTAATATTTCAATTTATGAAGTTAATTTTACTTTAAAATTTATATATAATAATATACTTTAGGGAGATCTAATATAATTTTTATATAATTAAAAGTGATAATAAATTTAAACAAAAGATAATATAAAATTTTTTATTATGTTTTATATTTTTTAATATAGAAGTTACTAAGAAAATAATATATTAACTATTATGTAATTTTAAAGATTATATTTTCTTTGTATTATAATTTTAAATACAACATGTATTATAAGATCAACCTTCACGTGCAACACACGTGTACTTTTGCTAGCTAATATAAATCAACTTCCACTTCTATTTCTATTTCATAAGGAAAGTAACATAAGACCCACCCATTGACTCTGCCAAGCTAAAACAATTTTCAGAACCATGAATGAGTTGTTAATCTGAAAAAGATGCCACAAGTTGGCAATATTTGGATGCCTGACAAATTAAGTCAAAGAGATTTTACAAAGCAAAGGAACCATTCTATTTTTCCTTATTTATTCCAGCAAAGATTATACAACAGAAACACTGTTGTTACATGTTCTACACTTACTACATAGTCCTAATTGTCTTAACAATGAGCCAATATCACTACAGTAGGGGTGACAATGTGTTTACCCAATTATTCGACTTAACTGGACATCGGTTCTAGGTCTAATATCACAGAACCAAAAAAACAAAATTAGTTTGGTGGGTAATCACATTAGAGACCCATTAAGAATTTCAGGTTCCCATCAGGTAAATGGGTTTGCAGAGTATATATGTAATATTTATCTATTAAACAAGCTATCTAATTATATTATGCATTTAAATATTATAATAGTTAAATTATCACCATTAATTTAAACAGTTGATATATAATAAACATATATTATGAATATCCAAGGTACTCAGGAATTACTAACATAAGAATCTAAGAAAACATGGGGTCTTATTTCTAATTTCCATGTAGAATAATATTTTTTAAAATTTCTTTTTCTAATTTTGGAGATTTATATTGTAAATTTTTACATCAAAAAACTGCAATGCACGCTTAAATTCCAAAACTTTGCCCTCTTGTCGGGTTCTCAACAGGAATTGGGTATTTATATGTTCAGTTCTGGTTACAAGGGCCTCACATATGGACGTGGAACCAATAAAAGCTGGAAATCAATATTATAAATAGGGTATGGTTCTGGGTATAGATGGAACTGAACTGGAACTGACCCTTTGCTATCCTTACTCTATAGGATGTCGAATCAATATCAGGTGATGAGTTTCATGACATTTTCTAACAAGGATGAATTACAAAAGTATTTGACAGCAAAACACACACATACACACAAAAAACTTTCTTATCATAGCATGGACAACTCCTGAACATCTAAAATATTTAAAACATAATAATAATAATAATAATAATAATAATAAATAACTTACAATGGGGAGCAAGGAGATCGACCGCCATTTACATAGTACACGAACAAGAACGCATCATAATGCTGACCCTCGATGTAATAAAAGTTTGACAACCTTCTTATACATTTAAATGACATCTTTTTGTAGAAATGGATAGCAGGATCATTGTAAGCAATTACGTGCAAGTAAACAGCTCGACAAGTCGAAATGCTTGATGCATATTTTATAACCTCCAGTATAAGTGAAGAAGCTGCAAATACAACAGCCTATTAATAATCACAGAAGTATCAGAAAAAAAAAATGTATCATGAAAGGACAACTATTACCTATTCCAAGATTTCTGTAAGACTCTACTACTCCTAGTGTCAGAATGTAAACCAGTGTTTGCTCTGTCCTTGAACAGTCATGTCTGAGCATATCCCCTATCTGTTAGGCCAATGGTTGGTTAGAATGAATTGGACACCATTGAAAACATTGATTTACATATAAATTGTGTTTCCGAATTATGATATATGGGAACTCACCTCACTTTCTTTAGCTAAAACAATTCGTGCAGTAACAAATCCAATAAGTTCGTTGCTTTGACTTCCAGGACGACTACGGTCAACAGCCCCCCAAGACACAATGTCACGTCCATTGACAACATTCAGGTAGAACTCACGTTCATATCTGAAGAGATTATCTTCACAAAGTCACCAATGCTTCTATTAAAGCTTTATATCGCACCAAAAAGCATCAAATAGAGATGCCTAACCTTATAGGAAATAGTTCACCATGGATCTTCTCAAGAACTTCATGATCGGAGGGTTGTATAGGCCTATAAAATATGTTAGGACAATGTGGGGCTTTCAAGTCTACCATTATTGGTTGTGGTGTTAATCCCCAGAAAAAATTTGATATATTTGGACAAAGTGTAAGAGAATTTCTGAATCCATTTAGGTCACATTAGCCACAACAGCCATGCAGTTGTTTCTGGAACCTTTTAAAGCACTTCTGAGTTTCATTAATTTCCTGCAGTTACATATCAAAAGAGAAAAACGGTGATCACCATAGTTAAAGCTGCTGGATATCAATAAATAAATATAATGTCCTGTAGTTACAAACATGAGCATGATATGAAAAGATATCAACACATACACACACACACACAAGCACACACATACACACATGCATGCTCATACCAAAAACATGCACATGAATGCACACACACGGACGTACAGTTCTAAATCTTATATTTCATCTCTGAGTTACTCAATGAACTTAAAATCTTCAATGGCATAGCTACGCATGTTTTTTGCAAGTATTTACACAGCAACTTCATATTAGACCCTACTAAAATAATTCCATCTAAGACAACTCAACTCTCAAGCTTTAAATTAGTACTTAAAGCCAAATAGTTACGTGAGGCTGCATAAACAGCCTCTGTCAACACAAGGAATGAGGGGTGGTAGCTTTACTTGGTCTAATGAGCAAAGTCCGCCTGTGTGCTGCAGATTGGATAGGTTTCTGGCCTCTGTTGAGTGGGATGAACATTTTCCAACTATTAATCAGTGGTTATTAACTCGTATGACCTCGGATCACTGACCTATCCATATCTACACATTAGGGGGAATTCGTGATCCTGCTCCTTTCAGATTCGAGAATATGTGGCTTTCACACCCCACTTTTAAGGAATCTATTCAATCTTGGTGGGACCAGTGTAGTGGGGCATTTCAAGGTTGGGAAGGCTTTAAATTCATGAAAGGATTACGTTCCTTGAAAGATAAATTAAGGATTTGGAACAAGGAGATTTTTCGTGATATCAGGACACGTAAGAGGATTTTGATGGAAAGAATAGAGGAGATTGATAGGGGAGAGGGAGTTAGAACTTTAAGTGATGATGAGGTGTTAGTGAGAAGAGAAGCCAAGGCAACTTTGTCAGAAGTGTTGAAATTGGAAGAGATCAGCTAGAGGCAGAAGCCTAGGGTGACTTGGTTGAAAGAGGGGGATGGTAATACAAGATTTTTTCACAAGATGGCGAGTGGTAGGAAGATCAAGAATGAAATGGTTAAGATTAAGGTCGGGTATGTTTGGATTGAGTCCTTCGTTGATATCATTGATGCGTTGTCTGTCTACCATTCTAAGCTGTACAAATCTGAGAAAATTTATGATTTTTCCTTGAAAGATGGGAGTACTAGGTGCCTTGGCGCTAGGAAAAGTTCCTGGATGGAGAGACAGTTTGAGGAAGTGGAGGTTAAAGAGGCTGTTTGGGAGTTGTCTAGGGACAAGCACCGGGTTCTGATGGTTTCACCATTTGTTTTTACCAGAACAATTGGGATGTGGCTAAAAGTGAGTTCATGAAGGTGTTTCGGGAATTTTTCAACTGCATTGTGCATAAAATCACAAATTCTAACTTTTTGGTTCTTATCCCTAAGAAGTTAGGAGCTGAGGAAATCAAGGACTTCAGACCGATTAGTCTTACGACTAGCCTGTATAAGATTATCGCGAAAGTTTTGTCCATTAGGTTGAGAGACGCATTACCGGTTTTGGTTTCTCAATAGCAAAGCGCATTCGTCAAAGGTAGGCAGATTACTGATAGTATTTTGGTGAACTCGGAATGTGTTGAAGACAGGTTTCGATTGAGGATGCTTGGTTTGGTTATCAAATTGGATTTAGAGAAAGCCTATGATCGAGTGGAATGGGATTTTTTAGATCAAGTTTTGTTATGGAAAGGTTTTGGCCCGAGATGGAGGAAATGGATAGCGGGTTGTCTTAGGAACGTGAGTTTCTCATTCTTGGTGAATGGTTATGTACATGGTGTTATATCTGCTTCTAGAGGTCTTAGACAGGGTCCTTTGTCCCCCTTTCATTTCACTTTAGTGGGTGATGTCTTGAGCTGGTTCATGGAGATGGCTGAGCAGAGAGACATCATAAGGGGGTTTAGGATGGGAGCTGATAGGGTGGGGGTTTCCCATTTACAGTTCGCGGATGATACGATTATTTTCGTTGATGCTGAGGTCTCTCAAGTCAAAGGGGTCAAAAGCGTTTTACGCTGTTTTGAGATGTCTGGGATGAAGGTCAATCTAGAGAAGACTACGATTCATGGGATTCACGTGGGTGAGGTCTTGGCAGAGTGTGTTGAGGTGTTTGGGTGTGGTGTTGGAGCTTAGCCGTTTATGTACTTGGGTCTACCCCTAGGGGGTAAGCCTAAATCTTTATCATTTTGGGATCCAGTTATCGAAAGAATTGAGAAAAGATTAGTTATTTGGAAAAGGAATTACTTGTCTCTAACGGGTAGACTGGCTCTCATTCAGGCGTCCTTGGCGAATCTCCCTGTTTACTTCATGTCGGTTTTTAGGATGCCTAAATTGGTGCCTTCTCACATTGAGAGTATTCATCGCAGTTTTTTGTGGGAAGGAAAGACCATTTGGTTAAATGGGATGTGGTGTGTAAGGCGAGGGAGTGCAGTGGTCTTAATCTAGGTAACACTATGAATCGCAATGCAGCTCTTATGGCAAAATGGCTTTCGCGCTTCTATTATGAGAGAGAGAACCTGTGGTGTAAGATTATTGTTAGTAAGTATGGCATTCATGCTAACGGTAGAGATTTGAGGCTAAACGCAAGAATTTTTGCGTCTAGCCCATGACGGTACATTATTACTTTAGCCCCTTTATTCTTGTCGGTGGTTAGATGATCTGTGGAGAATGGATCTTCTGTTTTCTTTTGGCAGGATTTGTGGGTTGGGGACATTCCTTTTGTCACTCGGTTTCCGCGACTTTTCAGGGTTGCTTCCGTCCAGTTTTCCCGTGTCAGCGATGTGATTTCATGGTCTGATTCGGGTCTTGTTTGAGATCTCCCCCTTCGTAGGGATGTGAGGGAGAGTGAGTGTCTAGAGTTATGTTCTCTTATTGCGGCTGTTGAGGAGGGCCTTGTTATAGTCAATCGTCCGGATCGTTTGTTTTGGACTTCTGATCCTAGTGGTGCTTTCTCCTGTCGGTCTTTCTTTAGTCAGTTTCGCCCGGATAAGGGAGCTTCCGTTGTTTCTTTTCCGGTTAAGTATTTATGGTATCCTCTGGTCCCTCCTCGTGTCAAGGTGTTTTCTAGGACTACGTTGTCATACCGAATTAATACAACGGACAGGCTTCAACGAAGGAGATATATGGCTTTGTCTCCACATATGTGTTTTCTGTGCAGAGAGCAGGCTGAGTCTATTGATCATCTACTCCTTCATTGCCCAACAGCCGTTAAGATTTGGAGCTTCTTTCTTCAGAGCATTGGTAGGTGATGGGTGATGCCGGAGAGTATCCGTCAATCGTTAGGCCAGTGGCACTTTCCAGGTTTAGGTGTTCGTGGTCGGATTTTGTTCCAATCAGTGTTTCATGCAGTTTTGTGGCACATCTGGAGAGAGAGGAACATGCAGATTTTCCAAGATGTTTATTCCCAGGTGAGGAGCGTGATTGAAGGAACTATGGTCTCTGTGGCTTCCTGGGCTTCAGTCAAGGGGCAATTTGGTGGCTTATCTATTTTAGATATTATTTCGGAGTGGGAGGCGACTTCATCTAGTTAATTGGGGGTTGTCTCGTCTTTTTAGGGTTTGTCTGGAGTTTTAGGCTTTGTGTTGTTATCATGTTGTTTTCTATTCTTGTTTTGTCCTTTGTTTTGCCACAGTAGTTTTAGCGCCCTGCTAAAATGGTGGTTATTGTATTTTCTTATTCTCCTTTTCATCTATTATATTTTCATGAATTATCAAAATAATAAATAAATAAATAAGATAGTAGGTCCACATCTCTCACCATGTCACCCTCCTCCCATATGGAAAGTTTCAGCTCAATATGTCTCTTCCCGGAGGATATAATACACCAACTTGTTAGGCAATTTTTCTATTTAAAAATGAAGTGCATCTTGTATGTGCAACAAGATTGCTTACTTATGCAACATGGCAAGTGCCTACCAAAAGGGAAGAGGGTGCGTTAGCCATATAGATTAGCCTCCACTGGGCACACCACCTCAGTTGTCACACGTCAGATTAAAGGGCCAGTTATTGACATGGTTTAAAATATCTTATCTTATCTGTCGATACGTATCTTGTATCCATTCTGTCGACACGATACACTGGTGCATTTTAGGATAAGTTAATTTCTACACGATATTTGTCAATAAATGTAATATATCGATTGCATCGGTCAATACAGTCTAGATGTTACAATATATCAACCAATACACTTGATACAACATTCATTCCTTTGTTCGACACTCCTATCCCTAACCAAAAAACCAAACCCCATTGAAGTACAGCTAATTTTGCTTAAAATCTTCTTAATTGATTGACATCATCTATTTGGAGCTTAAAAGCATTTTTCCTCTTCTTGCATTGTTTTTTGAGGTATGCTTTCTAAGAGTTTTTGTTTTTTGAGGTATGCTTTCTTAGAGATTTTTTGAAAAATAATATATTATCTTTTTTTACAAAAAAAAAAACTATTAAACAATATTTTTTGACCTAAAGCTACTACATAAGATGAATCTAACCCAGATAGAGAAGATAGAAGAGATGTAGCCAGCATTAACAGCGGCAGCGACAGAAGAGACGACAGCAGAGGCAACGGCGGCAGTACTCTGTTGTTAAACTCTTACGATTCATTGTATGAATCTTACGATTCGATTCGATTTGACCCTAGAACGATTCAAATCAGTGAAAAAATGGGTTTGTGTTTGAATCTTACGATCTATACATTGAATCTTACGATTTATGATTTAATCGTACGATTCAAACAATTCAACTTTGCAATAGCAAACAAAATGACCTCTTCTTTTTATTGAACGATTTTCCTTTTTCTCGTTTGATCCTTGTTTATATAGAATATAGTACCCTAAAAAAAATATACATAAAGAAGTATTGTTTACATATTTTAAACAATAACCAGCCCTTTTCCTAGGAGAAATCCCAAAAACTAAACTAAAATTACTATGAATCTTACGATTTGCGATACAAAATTACGATTCGATTCTAAGTGGTGCCTAACGATTTTTGATTCGATTCACGATTTGACAACCTTGAGCAGCACGGAGGCGGCGAATGCAGCTAGGATTTGGTTTGAACGGAAGAAGGTTTAGGGTTTTAAGGTTTTGGTTCTGTAGAGAAGAAAAGGGTCGTCTCTGTGAAGAAGAAAAAAAAATTGTTAGAAAATGTAAGGGGGGAGGTCTAACGAGATGATGCCTGGCTTTTATAGCTAGGGACATGTTCATCATTTTTTTAAAATTTTATTTTATTACTTCTTTTCTTTTGTTTTTTTTTTACATCTTTTCTTTTTTGTTTTTATTTTGCTTTTCTTTACTTGTTTGCAATTAAAAAATATTTAGTTTTTTTATTTCTTTCTTTTTTCTATTTTCATAATTTTTTATATTAGTTATTTAACAAATAAACGTTTATCAAAAAAAATATTTTTTTTTATATTTTCCTTTTTTTGTTAAAATTATGACAAGTGCAATTCAATAAGCCGAATGTAGATTCCACCCAAATTGGGGTGTCTACATATAGTCTTAAATAGGACAATAAAACCACCTTAAAAGCTGTTGTAATTATAAATAGATATTATAAGTAGAATTTACCAAAACTCTGTTAAAATAGCTCTTGACACCATAACAATTTTACTCAACCAAATGCTATTTCTATCTAGGCCAATATAATTCCTAAAAAAGCTGCTGTAATAATAAATAGAAATTATCAAAAGTCTACTAAAATAACTCTTTGACTCCATAACAATTTTACTCAACCAGATGAAATTTCTGTCTCAATAAATACCCCCCCTCTTTCCATTTGATTTCATCTTTTTCCCACATTGGAAGAACACACATCCTTCAGGTTTAGAAAATTTCATTCTCAGTACTATTGATGTGATCCAATCATGAACTCATGACTGTCCTCTTGATCTTCATAGATTGCTAAACATTGAAAAATTGATATTATCCCTGATGTCCCGTTGCATCAATTATTAAGTTTTTTTTCTTTTTGAAAATCTCAATGAAAACATGTTTAAATAGTTAAAATTGCACAAACAATCACTTGAATTATAACAGAGACATACTAGTTACTAACAAACAAATGAACAGCTAAAAAAGTAACCCGATATACCGAGTATCTGACGAATCTATAACTTCAGTACTACGTTGTGGTAGAAATTTAGCTTAAAGCAACGGACATAATAAAGGAAATGATGAAAAAGCAATGAATCTAGAAGAAGCCTTAAAAAGGGACATATGGAAGAATTAGGGAACTCAAATGTCGTGAATGTTTATGGCATACAATAGGGATGGAAACACAAATGCATGAAAAGAGTGTCTATCTTGCACCATATTGCACAAGAAGTGTAGATAACAGGATCCACAAGGTTACATGTGTTTCCCCAGATCCCAACTTGCTAGAACCCTAACGCTGTTTTAAGAACAGAATCTGACCATAAAATTTAAAGGAGTAGAATCTGAATTCAATCAGGATTCAAATCTTCAGCTAGTAGAATTTATTTAGACTTCCATAAAATGAAGAAAAGCATAGAATAATAAACAAAAGAATTAATACCAAATCAATACACCACAAAATATTAGAATCAAATGCATTCCAGGAACCTTTGACGAATAAAGAAAATTTTATTAGAAAGAGAGAGAAAAGGGGTATTACAACATATACCAGTTCAATAAAAGCAAAATGCAGTGATCAAGCAGAAATACCAGAAACAAAACTCCAACTAAGAACCTACTCTCCCCTTGCAAAACACTCCCCAGAGGGATGCCTTCAAACATCGTCACTCTATAAACCCCACCTCCAGCTGATAAGAAAGTTTCCCAAGTCCAATAAAAAGCTACAGAATAAAGACTATAAAAATCAACTCCATGTCATTATTATTATCATTGCCATCCTCCATCTCATCATTTGATTTATCCATATAATGAATCTCTCTTTGTTCTTCATAATAGATCTTCTTCCTCTAATATAAGATGAGATTTTAATACTAAAGACAGCTTTAAACAGGATAAATGTTCCTTATAACAAAAAAGAAAAAGGGTACTTAGTTTAATGTTTGTTAAAGAGAAAAAGTACAAAAAAACACAAAAAAGGGTTTCGAATTACAACAGATTTCGTGAGACTTTAATCTAGTTTGAATCATACCATTTCATTGAAAGCTACAATTCAAGTATGGTTATACAATTTGATATGATTTATAATTAATATGTGTGATTCAAATGCTTCTGGGTGATCCTTGATTTAAACTGTAAAATTGAAATTGGCAATCAGGCAATTTTCAAAATACTTCCCCAATTCTTTCTGCAGTCCTAATTCACCGGAGCACACACATTTAAAGCTCAAATGACACTGGAGGCTGCTTCGTTGTTTAGGTGCAAAGACTTCCTCCACTACTAGTATGGTGAATTACTGGAATCTATTGTGTTAATAGCTTCCAGTGGCCAATCATGATTAAAGAAGCAAGATGGAGAAATCCAAATGAACACACAAAATTGTTCGTTTAATTGCAAACTGCATTTAACAGAAGATTGTCAAGCTGAAAATCCACCTCTGAACTTTGAATCAGTTGTAGAGAAAAGCCAAAAACAAAGAAGTGAGTATAATCAGTCAAAGTGAGCAAATAAAATAGGTTTCCAAAGGATGAAAGTTAAGCGAATTTCACTGTAATTTATTATGAAAACTAGTATTATAACGACCCAAAATGCTGAATCGCAACCAAAGCTGACAAACCAATCACCAAAGGTTAATTTTGATGATGCCTCCTCTGGCAACCCAAGGCCTTCTGGGATTGGGAGGGTCTTTAAATCTCATGAGGTTCAGATTATTCATGCTTCCTCAGGCTCAGTAGGAGAGGGCGAGTCTACAAATGTGGAGCTTCTGGCACTTCTCGTGGGTTGCAGGGAGGCCATCCGTTTGGGTCTTACCCATGTGGAGTTTGAGGGTGACTCATCAGTGGTGATCTCTTGGATGTCTGGGCCGACCTCCCGTCCTTGGTGTTACTTTCATCTCGTCAGATTGGCTAGGTATTTGGGCGGTGTGATCCAAGCTTCATTTGCTCATACTCCTAGGTCGGGGAATGGGATGGTAGATCGGTTGGCTAGAGATGGCATTGATAGAGAGGCGATGTTTGTGGGGATACCTACGCCCGAGATAATCGGTGGTGGTGGATGATTGGTTTTTTGTGCCTTGTCAACCTCGAGGCTTGGAGGGCTTTCGTATCATGTTCTATGCTGTTTGTTCTTTGGTTCTCTATTTTTTCTGTTCTTTGCCAGTGTTTATGGTTAGGTGCTCCCCTTGTGCGCCTAACCTTTTCTTGCCTTGGCTTCTATTTCTCTTTCTCTTATTTATATATATATATATATATATATATATATATATATATTTGCTGGTTATTCATCAAAAAAAAAACAATCACCAAAGAAACAAAATATACAAAAGAAGACAGAATTGAAACTAGTGTCATTGAATTTCTAAGCTAAATCCTACTTGAACATATTCATACACCAAAACATCAAAAATCAACCATTTAATTACTGAAATATAAAAATAAAATAAAAGGAAAAATAAAAGGAGAAAAAAAGATATTCAAACCAATTATTTAATGATCATAAAACCTATAACCAATAATATAAAGGCTAAACTTTTAAAAAATAATCACTTAATCTCAATATCAAAAAAAAACTCTATTACAAAAATGGTTAACAAATAAAATCTGTTAAGAAAACCGAATAACAAGTTTTCATAAAAACAAACCAAAAAAAAATTGCTTGGCCTTGATACGGGCCAATCACAAAATTCAATACTTCTTGGCTCACTCCGTGAAGGTTTATGCCCGAATGGACCCTCTGAAGTACTGTGTTTGACAGGGTGGTTTTCTCAAGAAGGCTCACCAGATGTCAAACGCTCACCCAAGTACTCAAAATTAACAATGTGGATTATTGAAGGAAACCTCAAGCATATCTGATCATAAAGCTTATTGAATGTAATCGACATCCAAATCCTTAATATTTATACATAAATCATAAACATACATATGTACTATGTATGTATGTATGAAGTCAGGCTC
Organism: Pachysandra terminalis; assembly: GCA_031762675.1. Classification (NCBI taxonomy): domain Eukaryota; kingdom Viridiplantae; phylum Streptophyta; class Magnoliopsida; order Buxales; family Buxaceae; genus Pachysandra; species Pachysandra terminalis. Next base: position 21,644 of record JAUPMG010277240.1, on the reverse strand, counting down.
ACCAACCAACAAATGACTTGATTAAAAACCACGTTGAAACACCATACCGAAAGATAAACTTTAAGTCCGAATTTAATCTTAATTGTTCTGGTTTTTTTTCAATTTTACAGATACAAATTTGCTCCAAACCATCCAAATCCTATTAAAAGCCCAAATCCCAGATATTTTGTAATTGCTTGATAAAAACCGAATCCTAATATGTGACTACTCAGCAAACCCAGAACGGAATAAATAGAAGACCCAAGAAAAAAAAAATCAAACAGAAGTCTAAACAGCTAGAATCATAAACTAAACTACTCAAACTTCAGCATTAAATACGTAAAAACAGATACCCAAATGAGATCAGTCCCATACAAAAAGGAATCGACACTTTTTACCTGAATTCCAAGGAAACTTTTTGAAATTCAAGAGAGATGAAAATCTAGTGAAGAATTAGGAGTTGGAAAGGAAAATAGAGATGGAGATGTTTTTCTTTTCCTACAAACTCTCTTCGGAATCAATGCATGTCTGCGGGAGTGCTGGAAATGTTTGTGATTGAATGATTCAAATACTCTTTGATATGCATAAAGATATCATGTCTCAACATTACAGGCCAAGATTCTTGTCCTAGCACAAATTTTCTTCTGCCATGCCACGTGGAGGTGTAGTTACCCCCAAATCGAAGAGGGCTCACTGGATAGAAACATCCACATTAATCTGTTTCATTTGATCTGATTATCTTTCTCACCCTCTTTTTTTTTCTTTTTTTTGGTAGAAAACATATATTATACTACATTCGCAAAAAGGTACAGCCATGATTTTCAATGTCGTCGACATGTCGACCATTTTGGAACTTGCGACACAAAATCCATAGGAAGTCACGACATGTTGCGACATGAGAGAAAAACTATATTTTTGTAAAAAAAAACAACCCTACAAATTACGAAAACAGTTATATTTTTCCCCTGAAGTCGCAACATGTCTCAAGTCTTACCAGTTTGCAACATGTCTTGCGACATCAACATTGCAAACTTTGCGTACAGCCTTGAAAGTCCTGTTTAATACAACCCATCACTTGACTGTGATTGTGATACCTCCCCATCCACACATGCATACCCATTCAACTTTTTACCTAGCTTTGTTAATACATCTAATTTATATTCCTCGCTTTTGTATGTTCATACCCTTTGATCTTTAATGAAATTGCTGTTAATTATCAAAAAAAAAAAATTATTTCCTTCCCTGTAGATATGTGAAAGTTTAACCTGTTTAAAACCCCCTCAAAAGTAATCTCACCTCTTGCATAATGGCACTAGCTTTTCATGAAATTTCCATCAAACCTCTTACTCCTCCAATCGCCGTTAAGGAGTCACCTTTGACCCAGATGTTTTCCGCACCAAGAGACCTCACTAGAAAAAGTCCTCCCCTAAGAGCTAAGGTCCCGTTTGACATAGATTCTCAAAGAGGAAGCGCTTCTATTGGAAGCTCTTCTTATGAAGAGCTTCGTAAAACTGCTTCCAAAGAGAAGATAGCATTTGGTAATGTAAGTGCTTTTAAGCTAAGAAGCGCTTTAATTACACTGAAGTTGTTTGGTATAAAAAGTCCAAAAGCACTTTCACTATAAAAATAATATACTTCTTACATTTATACCCTTTTCCATTTTGTTATGTAATCTTTCATCATTACCTCCTAGATATTGCTCTATTCGTTTTTATAATATTAAGATTATAGAATAAAATAAATATATATATATATATATATATATATATATATATATAAATATATATTATAATATGATACTCTGCTTGTTTCTTAACCTTATATAAGGAAAAAAAGTATAAACATGCAAAAGATAAAATAATAAGAAATCCATAGCAAATTCACTAAGATGGGTTCTCTATGGCAACTGATATTCCATCACGTATAATTCTCATCTCCCTTTGCAAACAATGATCCACTATTCCATCGGGTATATCTTCATGTCTAGGATTTCCTTCATCACTTAGATAGTCCTCATCATCATCATATTGTTGAAATTCCGGATCAGTCATAGCCTCTTGTCTAATTAAGTTATGAATAACCATAGAAGCAACAATGATTAACATTTGTTTTTGAAATGAATAGGAAGTCATAGACTTTAAGATTGGCCAATGAGCCTTCCAAACACCAAAACAACTCTCAATTACGTTTCTTAGCAAGGAATGTGGATGATTAAATCATTCTTTAGCACCTCTTGCTTGACTATCTCATCGAAAGTCTTGTAGGCGATAGCGGCCTCCCTTGTATATGGAGACAAAAATCCTGTCCTATTCGGATACCTAGCATCAACTACATAGTATGCATATGAAATATTCCTATAATTATATATTTTTAATCTTCATATATATGATAAAAAAGAAAACAATTAATACTAACCAGGATGGGCATGTGAGAAGTTTAAATCTAGTCTACGAATTACCTCTAATAGAATACGAGAATCATTGGTTGTGCCCTCCCACCCAGCCAAACAAATGTGGATCTCATATCAAATAAGCATGCAGCCGTCACATTTTGTGTACAATCTTTCTTGCCTCGATATGGAACCTGTTTCTCTAGTGGATCACTGCATTAACATGTGATCCATCGATTGCTCCAACACAAACCCTAAAATTAATTTATAAATATAGATGGTCAAAAATTTATCAAATATATATCTATATATATATATATAACTTAAAGAATGGCCAATACTTTAGATTATAGTGAATATGATTCGAGACTTCATCAAGGTTAGGTGGCACTATAATAGACCTTGCAAACTATACCACGCCATTTAACATACTATCAATATGTTTGCTAATTAATTCTCCTAAGTATTGGAAGCGTTATTAAATATTTCTTTCATCGTGACCAAGGGTCATCAAAAAGATTGTCATTTGCTCCTCTATGGTAACCCCTCGACTATTGTTCAATAACCGTCTTTGTCTAAAGGCTTCACAAAGTTGTAGAAAAACATGTTTTTCTATTCTAAGTTATTCATGACAACATATGTCATGCCCATTTAATATATCTGAGCCAAATTCATGGCATATATAAAAGCTAACTCTACATGGTTCTTTGGCATATAAAGATTGTAGTATTCAATAGAAATATTTGCTCATATGACCTCTATAACATTGAATATTTCTTCAGAATCAAGGACTTCGTCTAAATGGAACACTATATCTAAATCCGTGTATTATTTATTAATAGTACCACCACTACCTGTAAAAAAGGATATTGCATATATTTCATAGGATAATGAAATGGCACAAAATAAAGTAAATACATGAGATAAACATATAAACATTAAGCATCTTAAATTCAATATAATATTAATCCAACCCAAACAAATAATGAGAACGAAAATAAAGCATATTGTCAACGTCCTACTCCCATCAAAACATCTATGAAAAATCAAAACAAAACTCTAAATGTGAGATAACCTTATTTTCTTTACCCTACTCACATAAGTGCATCTAAAATAACTCTATGCTAAAACCTGCATATAAGGTCAATCACTAAGGATTTGTCGCCTATGCAGCCATGCTATAAGCAATTCGGATTGTTCCAGTGCAATAAACAATTCTCTTTGCTCCTTCCTTAAAATTAAAAATGTATCGCAAGCAAACATGTAAAGAGTAGGGGTGGCAATTTGGGCCCGGGCTGGTTAGCCCGCCCATTTAAATTCGGGCTTAAGCCCGCGGGTTTTCTTGGCCAGAATTTTTAAAGCCTGCTTTATTTAGGGCCGGGCTTGGGTTAGGCATGTATAAGCCCGATTCGGACTGGCCCGGCTTAATTGCCATGCATTTATAGTACTATAAACATGTATTTTTTATTAAAAGTTTGAAGAATATGTAACAACATCTTGTGTTGTAGCCTAGTGGTGAGAATGTGACCTTCTCATTGTGAAGGTTTGGGTTTGATTCTTGTCAATAGCAAAAAAATTAATGAAGAATGTTTGACTTTTAAGATTTTTTTATTAATAAAATAAGAAAAAATAATAAGAAACGGGCTTAATTGGGCGGGCTTGGGTTTCATTCTTAGGCCCGAAACCGGGCCGAGCCCGGTTTGGGCATGCATAATTTCCCAAATTTTTTTTTAGCCCGGCCCGACAAATTGCCACCACTAGTAAAGAGCACTTTCTTTAGGCACCTCAGGCATTTGAATTAGTATATCAATGCAATCCTTGATGGTGGATGCCAAAACAGCACATGCAGAACTCTGACACAATTGCATCACAAAGACGATCAAGTTGTTAACTAAGCTTTGAAGCAAATGAGGCTCTTCAACGTCGATCAAGTTATATCCCTCCATTTATTGATCTTCTACACCGATACACCGATATATACAATTTGTATCCCTTACATCCTAATTATCTAGGCCGGGAACAGTGAGCACTTCAGGTTGTTATTGTGATTGAGATTCTAGAACCACTTCTTGTGAAATTGGTTCCCCATGGGATGGGCTAGCACCAAAATTTGGCAAGGATCCTTGTGAGGGTGCCCAAACCATTTCTCTTGTTGCAGCCGTACCACCAAAAATGTTGTTTAATTCATTTGCATGCTCCAATCCTTTTTCACGAAATTTTACAACATCTAGGTACTTTTGTTTTTACAAAACAATGCCATTATGTTTTATCCTTATGAATTTAACATCACAATGCATTTATTAATGTATAGTACACCTGTATGTGGTCTCCCATCAATCTTCAGTAGCATCAACAGTTCCTTTAATACTATCCCAACCGAGGCCTGAGGCATTCCTTAGCAAGTTCTCACAGATTGTACAGTCTGACTTTGTGCTATCCCAGTGATTCTTTAATTGCTTTTTCTCGTAATATCTTCTTTTTTTTTTTTTGATGAATAACCGAGAGATGGATAATATATAACAATGGAAAGGAAAACAGTAGCAAGTACAAAGTAAAAAGAAAAGAAAAGGGCCGTGATGCACAAGGTGGGCACCGACGGCAAGGAAAAACAAGCAAAACAGAAAATAAAGGATACAAAGGTCTCAACACGATAAACAAGACACTACTATGGAAAAGGGAGACCATCGCCCAACAAATCTATGGAAAGGGGGCCAGCAAACAAATCCACCCTTTCCACTCTTGCTCTCGCCAGTCTTTCACACCTCTTTCCAAATTTTATAATAACTTCTTGCCATCCTTGTTTATTAAGATGAGTACCTGGTCTATTTCCCTTCATCACTTGCTCCAAATAGAGGTCAACAAAAATGGCATGGAACTCACTATTCCATACAGCCTTTTGGGTTTTTGGGGCCTTTTGTTTTGTATCTGATATGCTATCATTTTGTTCACTTGCCATCTAATAAGCAATTAGAATAATTTAAGATACAATTCTACTAATAAAGATAAAAAATAATGAAGGCTCGATCTAATAACTCGGCACATTAATCAAAATTCTAAAAATAATAGGTTCCAAAATACAAAAGTAAAATTCCTAAAAAGAATTATATTTTAGGAGTCGAGATTGAGCAATGGAGTTAATCAAATGCTATCGACAATTTTGAAATTTGATTAGACATCAGTGTGCACTGGTAGCAACAACATTAGTTTGGCATGAATAATTGTATTTGGACCATGCTATGTTACCAAAAAGTGATTTTTTCTTTCGCCTATTTCGGCCATGCTATATGCTTTTTGTTATCATTTTTTCTTGTCATTTTTCTGAACTATACCTATGCTGCTTACCTACTTGAATAGATAGGTGAGAAATATGTTCATAATCTGTGTTAATGTAATCACAATAGTGTTTATTACAACAATATATAATAAGTAGATTGGACAACTCCATGATTAATTACTCAACTCGATGTCATAGTTTGCTCATGTGAGTTGTAGACAGTGTTCTTATGGATCTAATCTTTGGACTTTCATTTTTCAAACGCCTCAAGGTCTAGGACATGCACTTAAGGAATACCTAGGCTTCCTACAATTTATAAGGACCACATGAAAGACTATGGACATTCATATTGCAACAATAAAGAATATAGGTCCTGCCAACAAGATTCCAGTCTCAAAGCCCAACCCAACAGGCTCAATGCTTACTAATACCATTACAAGAATTGCAGTTGTTGGTAAACCGGATCCTTGTGGCCTATATCAACAAACATAATGAAGTAGATAATATATTTATAAAAACCCAGTTGGCCAGATCCTCTAAGTAAACTTAAAAGGGTCACTAGATGCTGTTAGTAAACCACCCACGGCAAATAGATAATACATGTATCCAACAAAGTTACACAACCAAAGAATCACTATAAGATATTATTTTAGTATACATATGCTAATATCTCTCTAATACTATGTATGCTGCAATTGTAACCCGCTGGTCTTCGAGTAATGGAGTTTCCTTTCTTAATGAGCAGACCCATCTTGATCTCGTCTTTCCACTATAATTGGTAAGAAAGGAGCAGCTTTGGTGATAAGTGGATGGTACTTCTTATCATGAACACCTGGTTTGAACTTATTAGAGCCTCTGATGGTTCCTTCTTTTGTTTGGGTTTCGGCTTGATGAATAGCTGGTTGGTAAGCCACGTCTCTTTCTCCACTGACAGGATCTTTTAAAGAAGGAAGCAAATCACTAGGAAAGTAGTATTGAAGGGTGGCCATTGATCTTCTCGATCTGAGTAGGATTGAGTTGCAGAGAGTGCTATGACTTGATGAAGAAGAAAAAAATCAGAACTGAACACTAAGCCTGTAGCTTTGTATGTTTCTATAACTGGGTTTGGAGAATCATATATATATATATATATATATATAAAGAGACAGAGAGAGAGAGAGAGAGAGAGAGAGAGAGAGAGAGGAATACATGTGAGGTTATGACCTATGACTTGGGCTCTAAGTTTTATTCAGATTGTTCCCTTTCTTATTAGAAAAAAGAAGTTTCCTTATTTGATGTACTATACTTGTTGAACAAAGCATAATTCATTGATACAAACACCCAATAGGTACCTCATTGATACAACACCCACTTGGAATTATTCCAATCTCACTTGGGGTTTAGGGAGGAGGAGTTTTCTATATATAGAAAACTCAACTGAACTCCCGGATATGCTCTAACTCCTTATCCACTAGGGACTAGGAGGGTGGTCCCATAAAAAGCAACTCACATAGCTTGTCTAATATGGATGCACCAAACCGGGTTGGCCCACACCTAAGTGGGTCCACCCACAATATCCAACATCTCCCACTCGCCCATAGTGGGCACTACAAGTGTGCATCTCTCTTATAAACATCAGAACTCCCTATCATGGATGGTAATCGTGGATCTCGAAGTAAAGAGATTCGCCACCATCCATTGAGTTAGGGTGTGAATGGTCACCAGATCAATGATCCAAATATGATTTATAGGTGATAAAAAGGAAATAAAAAGTTAAAATCCAAAGATTACGGTAAGGAGGCTCAGTTGAAGGAACAAGAAGGTGCTAGGCACCCGTTCCTTCCCCGTATAAACGGGTTACCCTACTGATCACATTAGGTTTTTCCTAACTATCAAATTAACGAACTAATTCCATCCAAAGGAAATCCATTTGGCATCATACAAACTAATCAAGCATATGAAAACTATTATAATTAGCTAACATAATTCTAATATTATTCTAAGATAAATTCAATGTTTTTAAACCAAAGTATGTAAATCAAGCAAAAATAAAATCAAATTTATAAAATCAAATTTATAAAATTAAATTATGAATAAATATTACATATTCCTAATATGAAGTAATTAAAACTTAGAAATAAGTAAATTTAGAATATTCAGATAATTAAAATGTACAAAGACATCAAAACTAGTTAATTGGAAAACTCTGGATTTGCTAAAATTCTTATGCCATTGGAAAAACCTATCTAATCAAACATCTAAATGCAATACTGAGATTTAACCAGAATTACTATGAAAACTAGACTTAGAATAATACATATCAGCAAAAAATAATTTCATATTCAATCTAGAAATAAATTTAGAAAAACTAACAAAGTTCTGTAACAATTTAGGTATGCATGAACAGTCAAAGAATTTAATTTAAAACCTAATAAAGAAAAACCTCAAATCAACCCAGGAGAGAATTTGCATTAACAGTTCATTACAAAATAAAGAACATATCCAACAATCAAATTGAGATATACTAATCTAGCAAGAAATAAAATCAAAAACTCTGCAGTTTATATACAGAACAAAAGTATTAAATATCTGAAAATTTAATCTAACAACAGATCAAATAAGTTTAAAAGTTATACAAGACAAAAATATAATAAACAAATAAATATTCATAAAAAAATTCAAATAAATCTGACATCATAGTAAAATCAGATGGATCTACGACTGCTATGAATTTCAGGGAAATCAAACCAAACTTAGATTGAATTTAATAAGATCAAACCGGACTCAATCGAACCTAACTGAATCAGTTAATCATATCTACTCAGATCAGATCAAACAAAAATTTTACCAATCTAGATCAAATATAATCAAATTAACTCATACCAAATTAGATTGGGTCAGACTAAACTTGACTTGGATCAGATCAAATCATTATATTATGTACGAAAATTACAGATCCCCTTTCTAGTAAAAATAATGAGTGCTGTTGTAAGTAAATAAATAAAACTAATCTAAGGTTCAAATCGTCTCATACAGAAGTTGATCTACAACATTCGAATTTATTCAAACAATGATTCAAGTCTAAAATAAAACAAAAGAAATGCGATAATACCTGATCTAATGCACTGGCTATGTTGAAAAGCTGCCGGAATACCATAAATTGGTCGAGATATCGTCGGAGAACAACTCCGAACGTGATGGTTAGACCTGATCGAAATTCTAATCGAAGAAGCTCTCGTTTGGACTCAGTCTAATCATCTTCTCCAGTGCATTGAGGTAGCGTTCACTGTCTTCTCCGGCCGTTTGAAGTCGCTTTCCCCGATTCAATTAGCTCCAATGGTTTAGGTTGTTGTTGATCTAGAAAACCAAGAGAGGAACGAGAGAAATGGAAGAGAGAAAGAAAGCCACCGGTTACTCTCTTCCTCGTTGGTTAGGGCTTCCGCCGCCGGTGGCTATGGTTAAGGAGAATGGAAGATGGTTAGGGTTTGAGGTCTCCTGCTGAGAGGAGAGAAAAAATAAAACATAGCAAGAGTGAGAGACAAAAACCAAAACTAGGGACTTTCTTGTAATTTTGATAAAAGAATTTTTAAACCAATTAAAAAGGTTTGTCTTTTTGTAATTTTATTTTTATTATTATTTATATTTTGTTTTCCTCCTCTATTCATCAAAATTATTTAAAGTTTTATATGTTTTTTTATTTTTCTTGCGAAAATTATGATAAGTGCAATTTAATAAGGCAAATCGTAGATTCAGCCCAAATTAGGATATTTACGTGTTCCCTCGGAGTTACTTGTTGTCCTATTTGGGTGAGAAGATAACATTGAAGCAACTTTTGTTCATAACTGGGCAATACGGCTTACACGTAATAAAATCATTTTTGGAGGCCATCCTCTACTCACTTACTACTTTTTTTTTTTTTTTTTTTATGATTAATCATCAGAATGATTATATAAATATACAAAACATGCTAAAAAAAACAGAACAGGAAAAAGAACAAAAGAGGCCAGCACACAAGAAAGGCACCAAACCAAAAACAAAAAAGTAGCTAGAATGCTACAGTAAGTCCTACACAAAAACTTCCAATCATACATCAGCACCAATCATCCCAACCGTAGGTAGCCCCACAAACATTTCGGCCCTACTGATGCCTTCTTTCGCCAGCCAAATCTGTCTCCCCATTACCTGATCTGGGTATATGGACAAACGATGCATGAATCCTCACCCAAGAATCTTGCCATCCTAACTAGGTGAATGTATCTTCAAGGGCAAGAAATCGGTCCTGTCATCCATGAGATTACAGTCGATGAGTCGCCTTCAAACACCACATGTGAGAAACCAACTCTAACGGCCTCCCTACATCCCATAAGGAGAGCCAATAATTCCACCCTCGTGGAGTCCCCCTCTCCAACTGGGCCCGAAAAGGCATGTACAACCTGGCCAACATGATCTCTGAATATCCCCCCGATGTCCGAAGCCCCTGGATTGCCTGAAGATGCCCGTTTCTCTTCCAGTCATCCACCGCCTCATTAGCTTCAAGAGCATTATCTAGAATTTGACGACTTCTAATAAATGCGCTTTGATTTTGGGACACCAAATTATAAATCACCGTCTTTAATAATGAAGATAATACCTTAGCAATGATCTTATAAAGACTGGTGGTAAGGCTTATTGGCCTAAAGTCCTTTAGCTCCCTGGCTCCCTGTTTTTTTGGAATTAATGCAATGAAGGTAGCATTTGTCGATTTATTAATAACTCCGCCCTCATAGAATTCATGAAGCACACCCAACAAGTCATCTTTTACCACCTCCCAACACTCTTGAAAGAAAGTAATCGAAAAACCATCAGGACTGGCTTTTTCTTTCCCTAAACCCCATACTACGTCTCTAATTTCTTGAAACTCAAAAGGTCTCTCAACCCACCCTGCCTGGTGTTCAGATAATTTATGGCCGCCCAATCTAGATACATCAAAATAGTAATCCTGATCAGAACCATACAAATCAGAATAGAAACCAAAATTCGCCTCCACAATACTATTGATATCCTCAACAAACACTCCACCAACCAGAAGACGCGCATTTGTATTTACCTTGGCACGTCCATTAGCTATTTGTGGAAAAATCTAATATTCTCATCACCTTCCTTAAGCCAGGTCGCCCTAGATTTCTGTCTCCAACTAATCTTCTCCTGTCTCAAAAGCACTTCCAATTGAGCTATTGCCGACTTCCAAACCTCAAACTCCTCGGACGTAATAGTTCTCGATTGCTCCATCTGAGCAATGCGGCTAATTATACTTGTGACATCCTGTTTCCTAATGCTCAAATGCCCAAATACCCTCTTATTCCACTCTTTAATTTTTTCTTTCAGAAATTTCATGGATCTCATAAACTGAAACCCCTTCCAATCCGAGGGGCAACGCTCTACCTCACCCCACTATCCACGGACTCTGCCTCTAAAATCATCTGAATTCAACCACATATTTTCAAATCAAAAAGGCGATGGACCCCTCCTCAGAAGTTCCGAAGAAACCAAAATAGGACAATGATCCAATGTAACCCTTTCGAGTGCAACTTGTGAAACCACCGGATAATGATCGTCCCAACTACACGACACCAAACATCTGTCCAATCGACTCCATGTGGCATTATCCTGACAGTT
>JAUPMG010277240.1:0-10358 GCA_031762675.1 Pachysandra terminalis | reverse complement strand
GGTTAATCTCTATGGCTTAGATAATTAATCTGGTTATAGAACTCTCTCATAGTCCTATCGACTCTATGCCCTCTATTTCTCTCTTCTGAACTTCTAACCACGTTAAAATCACTAATCAAACACCATGGACCATCCCAAGATTTCCTAACCTCCCTGATTTCTGCCCAAAACATCCTCCTATGTAAGCTACGATTAGGACCATAAACCCCTGTAAGAACCCATTCAAAATTGTCCACATCGTCAATGAATTTTACCGACACTGAAAATCTACCCACCTTGAGTTCTACCCCAGATATTACGTCAATGTCCCAAATCACTAAAATCCCGCCTGACACCCGTACAGACAGGAGGGCCACCCACTCAATACACCTACCTTTCCATAATTTCCTAATCAAATTGATATGGATCACTTCTTTTTTCATTTCTTGTAAAACCACTTCATTTGGTTTCACCCGGGAACACAAATCACGAACCGCTTGCCTTTTATGGGCTTTTCCAAGCCGTCTAATTTTCCAATTTAAAATCTTCATAAAGCACTTTTGGATTTATTCCCCCTTCCTTTCCTCCTATTATACTACAGCCAGGATCTCGCAATCCTATCTTTCAAAGAACACCCAAGAGGTAGACCGACGACCCTATTATGCCGAAAACGCGTCACTACCGAAGTCAAGGGAATGGGAATACCATCCTGATCCGACCCCGATAACCTAAACAACCTTGCGATGTCTTCCACACCCACCCAATCATCAAGAGTCTCCACTCCCGACTCTGCCCAATCGAATCCAGACACCTCGAGATCTAAATCTAGATCTAACTCCCTACTCACTGAAAGTCCAACCTGAGGAATAACACTTGGCAGATCACCTCTCAAATGATTATGACATGGAAAAACTGTAGAGGAAGACGAAGCACGTGCGGTACATCTTTCAAAGTTCATACGAAGGGAATTATACTTGGTGAGACTGAAACCAATGCCAATGACTCCCCTCCTGTACCTGGAGATTGACAACATACACCCAACAAGGAATTAATAAAACCAACCGGACCATCAAATAAACAACTTACCTCACCCTTAGACACTACAAAGTCAGGACCGAACAGCGATAACCCGAACAAGATCAACAAATCATGTAAGCCAAACGCACAGGAAAGAGGACGAACGGCAACAAGTCCCACCCCAATCTGCAATATGCGCAAGGAAAGAAGAAGAGAAGAAGACACGATCTCTGAATGAAGAGATACCCCAAAAGCACCAACTACACACACTAGCACTTCCGATCGTGCAACCGTCTGGAGGTTTGCTTCTGACCCATCCACCTGGGGCAACGAATGCAGCATTTTGCTCCTTACAGACCTGCCTAACGCCTCCTTATACAGGTTTATCATGTTTGTAGACTCTTGTGTAGGCAGCACCTCTTCTATGACACCAACTGGCGACGAGGCCAAGGAACCTGCAACGTCCAATGGCCTCTTAGTACTTGATCTACAGTAGCCTTCAACCACCAAATCTTTCATCTCAGACACTGTACACTGAAGCTGGAAAAGGGATCTCTTCATTTCACAAATATCCTTCATCAGTTTAGAGAGATAAAGCCCATCCTCAACAGGCTTAAGCATTTGAGTCTTTTGGGCCCAGGGTCTCTTCATTTCGAAACTACCCTCGGTCTGTTTAGAGTGAGAAGGCCCATCCCAAAAAGGCCTTGGCATTTGAGTCTCATGGGCGTGCAAAGCATGTGCATCCATCCCCATCGAGCATGGGATAACTTCCTGGTCCACCGCAAGGTTAGGCCTATTCCAAAGCCCATTAGTAGGACCCACCCCAATCTTAAAGCCCATTTCTAAAGAAGAAGAAGGGTCAAAACTCATATCTGCTGACACCTGTCTCTTATTTAAATTCAAACTTCTGACATTGTCCCTTCCTCTTTCCTTATCACCTCCACCTGCCAAAAGACACCTATGTCCCTCCTTGAAACAATTGTCACCTCCAGCCGTCTCTATTGACACCTCTCTTGCAAAATGACAAGACACCAACGGGTCAACGACCAAAGATCCTACTTGCTCGACCGACCCGCCTTTTACCCCTTTTTCTCCACCCAATAATCCAAACTGCGTAGCGTAAACACCGCTGCTAACCTTTGTTCTACTACCCTCCACCACCACCATCAACTCCAACCTCCTAATCTCCGAATAGTAGGAGAGAGGTACCACCTCAATATATGGCTCAAACACCTTACCTCCATATTTGATAGGCACCACGCGAGGTATCCGGGACGCCTGACGTTCACCAACTCTAATCAACAGTGCTTCAGACAACTCCCCTTGAGAGAATGGAGCTCCGGCGTACAGATATCCCCCACAAACTTCACCAATAAGTTCCAATGTGCTAGAAGTCCATAAATTCAGGGGAACGTCAAAAACAACTAACTAGTGCCCCACCTCGCTTTCCAAACCTCATTTTTCGGCGTAACCCAACTGCCATTCCGAGAATATTAACGATCGTGAGTAGGGGGCTGTATCCCCTCTAATTAAAATCCTCGCGATCGAGCTTGACGGGACGAAGATGGCGGCCTCAAATGGAGACAACATAATAATCTTGCAAGCCACCTCCTTACCCAATCTCTGATTCAAGCAATCTCGCAACGCACAGGGAAATGCCAATCTTGGAGCTCCGCATTGCAAACCTGATCGTATTCAATGGATAAGTTTCCCTTATCAACTTTAACAACACTTTTTGAGGTATTAGCTCTGTGGAGCTCATCCGCCTTCCTGTTTTCCAACTCCTAAACCTTTGATAATCCACTGAATCGATTCCATTCCTCACCAACTATTCTCCCACCCGCAGAAAGTATATATCCTCAACCCACCCTTACTCTGGACTTAAGGAATATGATCATCTTCACTTTACCCTTGAAAAAGCAAAGAGAGAGCTTCAAAAAAAATCCACCATTGTTCCTTGCCAACTCTGCAGCCCCTAACACCCCTCCCCCCAAACTGAATGAGTCCAGAGGCATTGTTTTGTTCCCCACCTCCTCCGCCTTATACACCATCTCCCTAAACCAGTCCACCCCCTTACCTGCGAGGGTAACCGAGCATATACAACCATGGCTTTTTTCTGAGATACGTAACGACTTATAGTTGCCATTAACAAAACCTTTGAAACCAAATAACTTTCGCTGAATCTGAACCTCCTCACCGATTACTACCGTCGACTTTCGTCGGATACCTTGTTTCCTTCTCATGGTTTGCCACTGAGTATCCCGGCATCCTGGAGGAGAGCGTCACGGAACGACTTGGAACTAGTCGCAATTGCTTTACCAGGAATACACCCATCCACTCCCTAACCAATGTCAATGGTCCCTTCGGCTACTCCTCCTTCAGCACGAGTAGAAACCTGCTTCTCCAGATCGTCCGACGCTTGCTGCACTTTCTTCCACACTTTTCTTCGAACCACATCATTAACCTTCATCTGCTTCTCCAGACCGTCCGACTTAGAAAGTACATATCCTCCACACTTTTTTATGCTTTTTCATTCTTTACAGATAAATACCAAGACTATGTTGAATACCAAATCAAAATTGAAGGACTCCTTCGCAAAATCATATTGTATATATGTTCGTTGGTCTCGTCCAAATACTGGCTACATAAAATTAAACGTGGATGGAGCAGCGAGGGGAGCGCTTGGAGCTGCGTCTGTAGGTGTTGTTTGTAGAAACAATGAAGGCATTTTTTTTGTGTGCTTCAGCCTACTCCATTGGCACAACTGACTCTCTGTCAGTTGAAGCTGTTGCTATGAAGGAAGGCCTTATCTTGGCCTTTCATTTGGGTTTTCTCAATATTGAGGTGGATTGTGACTGTTCTTCATTGATCTCCATTATCAAGAATCCTCATGGTGTTGGCCCGTGGAAAATCCAACCTATCTTGAATGATATCTCATCACTTTCCTCATGTTTTCATTCTATTAGTTTCAATTGTGTATTTAGGGAAGCTAATTTTGTAGCTGACACTCTAGCTAATTTTGCTTTAGACTCTTTCTCTTGTAATTGGGTTGGTTCTCCCCCTGATATCATTTCTTGCTTTCTTTCTAATGATGTTATGGGTAGATCCACTCCTTGGTGGACTCATTAAGCTTCTATTTTATGAAAGGAAGATATACACAGCTAAGCATGTAAATGGGTCGTGCTGCCCGCGGGCTGGCCTGGGCACGGCCTAGGAGTCGTGCCCGTGCTGGGCCAAGGATTCCAACCCAGCGTGTCGTGCCTAGGCACGGGATTGCTCGCGGGCTGCACAATAAGGCAAGCAGGCTCGACACAGCACGTAGGCACGCGCGACTTGACACTCACGACTCGCTCATGGCCTACGCTAGTCCGGCTAGTCCATTTCAGCCAATTAGGTCAGATTCCGGCCAAAAATAGTCGTTTTTGGTTGGAATCCGGTCAAAACTAGCTGTTTTGCCCAATGACGACTAGCTTTTTTGCCCTCCTAACAGCCAAAAAAGGTTAGTTTAAGGACAAATTTGCTCTTTTTGACTTTAATAGATACCTACAAATTTGGTCTTTTTAAATTTTTATAAGTTTAAAGAAAAATGAGAGCGTCACCCGCATGGGACCTATATAGGTCCCCCACAATAAGATTGTGACATGTGGCAATAAGTACAACCCATAACAATTTCAAATTGTTTTGTATCTTTAAAAAAAAAAACTCTTTCAAATCAATAAAAACTCTATGATAAAATAAAAACACTTGGAATTTAAAATGAGTTACTCTATAGTGCCGACATTTGTTAATCTGCACAGTGGAAAACTTCATCTACTACTATTCATTCATTTTTGTATAAAATCTCAACCATTAATAACCAATCGGTACCATGCCGAGGTCGGCATAGTAGAATTCTCCATTTAAAATACATAAACAAGATATAAGGTTCTATTTTTTAGGTTTTTAGATTTTAAGGTTTATCTCTTTCTTTTAAGGTTTAATATTTAGGATGTAGGATTCATATTTTCTTTTAGGGTTTTTAGATTTTAAGGTTTAAACATTTTTAGGATTTTTATTTTTAATTTTTTTAAGGTTTAATATTCAGGGTTTATGGTTCATATTTCATTAGAGTTTTTAGATTTTAAGGTTAATCTCTTTCTTTTGAGTTAGTCTATTGTGCCAACATTAGACTAACTCCAAAGGGTAATCTTGTCTTGTAACAGTCTTTTGAATTTACAAAAATCGTTCAAAAAACTCCGAAGTCTCATCTTTCGTTTCAAACTCTCCAAAAACAATTATTCTTCTACTTCCTTTTTGTATTCTTCTTCTCCATACTCATCTTCACCAGTCATCCCCTTCAACAAAACCCTTATACCCTGTTCTTGAAGCCAACTTCGATTAATCTGCTATAAATTCACCCTTATACCCTATTCTCCAAGCCAACTTCGATTAATCTGCTGTAAATTCATGGCAAGCCTCTGCCAAGATCATGGGTTGGACTAAAAATTTCGGAATTGACCCACCAGTCCACTTGAATCCAACCCGATTAAACGGATTCGAGTTAAGTCGTCGGTAAACATGATTTTTTCGAATGGGTCTTGAAACGGCTTTTTCAAAACCGTTTGGAAATTCAATTGGCTTTCCAATTGCCGAATAAAATTTAATCAGCTTATACTAATCTGATAAATTTCAATCGGTTACATATTATCCATTTGAATGCAATTCATCAAAATTAGATTTTTACTTTTTTCTTTAATCCAATAATGAATTACATTAACAAACTAACAATATGTAGGTCTAATTTAATTTCTAAATGGATAAGACATACTTCCAATTAAATTATAGACAATTATCAACTAATCAGATTATTTTATAATCCATTAACATATTAGTACTCTTAAATGAGATATTTTACCGACCAATAAAAATTGGACCAACTTACAAATAATTTGATTCATAGCCTCATTAGTTTTAGTTTCCAACAATGTGACTGAATTAATATCTCATAATTACTAGAAAATTAGATACATGACCTCATTGCTTTGATTTCCAAATATTAAGACTACATTACAATGGTTAGAGGCCTATTTGCATTAAAATGAGACTTTGACATAAATGAGACATTTCAACTAAATGAGATGTCATTACTCTTAAATGAGATATTTTACCGACCAGTAAGAAATTGGACCAACTTACAGATAATTTGATTTAAGGCGTCATTCATTTAATTTTTCAACAATGAGACTGAATTAATATCACATAATTAATAGAAATTAAATACACGACCTCATTGCTTCAATTTCCAAATATTAAGGCTAAATTACAATGGTTAGAGACCTATTTGCATTACAATGAGACTTTGATATAACAAGACTTACTTTCAACTATATGATAGACAATTATCAACTAATAAGATGCTTTTATCATCCATTGAGATGTTATTAGTCATAAAAAATATAATAATAACTAAAACTACATTACAATGGTTAGAGACCTATTTGCATTACCATGAGACTTGGATATATATGAGACATACTTTCAACTAAATGGGGTTTCATTACTCTTAAATGAGATATTTTACCAACAAGTAAGAGATTGGACCAACTTATAAATAATTTGATTTATGGCGTCATCCGTTTAATTTCCAACAATGACATTTAATTAATATCTCATAATTAATAGGAAATTAGATACACGTGACCTCATTGCTTTGATTTCCAAATATTAAGACAAAATTACAATGGTTAGAGACCTATTTGCGTTTGTTAGATCTCACGTGTGTATTGGCATTATTGACAAGACTTGAGTTGGCAAATAACGCACTTTCTAATTAACTCCATACTTGGTCGTATGCAGTTTGTTTCTAATTTCAAATTAAGTAAGTACTAACATCATGTGCATGTGATTTCATTCTAATATGATTGTTATGTCTTAGGAAAGAATCTCTAAAAGAATATGTTACAACCAGCTGTAAATATTCTAAGAGACTGAATTAAGATGCATACCGATTCAGTAACAAGATTGCATGAATCGTGAGTGGGATGGAACAACTGGCTTTTGGAGAGAAACGTCTAACCTCAGAAGAACTCTCAAATAAATAAAAGATTGCATATTGTGTAAGATACTACAGCTGGTGTTTTGAAGAGAAGCTCCTAAAAATAGTAGATCACGCAAATCTAAACCGTCATTCTGTTGAAGGCAATTTTCTGGATTAAGAAAGTGACCAACCGGACAAAATACTCTTCATTATATTGTTGCAAATTAATAGCAAGGATTGGCTATCTATGTGGGAATATTCTGAGAAGATTCGTGATGGAAATCAAGAAGATTTGAAGGGGAATTTGAATAAGATTGTGATATGTTTTCAAATCTCGTTTTGAAGATCTGCTGTAACAAAGTGTTGCAACAGTCTGTCATCAGAGAATCTGAAAATATCCGTTTACCTTCTTTATAAATACACATTGAACTATGTGAAGAATGTGAACTCTCCAAGATATTCAAGAATATCATATCAAGTATTTGACAGTTCTTCGGGAGAAGAACTTTGAGTCTTCAGGAGAAGGCGATTGTAGATTGAAGGGAGTTCAATCATGCACTACAGTTCTTCGGGAGAAGAACTTTAAGCCTTCGGGAGAAGGCGACTGTAGATTGAAGGGAGTTCAATCATGCACTACAGTTCTTCGGGAGAAGAACTTTGAGCCTTCGGAGAAGGCGGCTGCAGATTGAAGGGAGTTCAATCATGCATGCTAAAGTCGAGGGGAACTCGCTGGACAAGTCCATGAAGTTGATTCTACACAATGGTGACAGAATTCAAGAGGGAGTCTTTAATTTGTGTAAAACCAAATTGGTGTATGTAATCTCTCTTACTTTAGTGGATTGTTCATCATCTGGACGTGGTCCCGAGGAGTAGGTGTATATCAAACCTCGTTAAAATTGCCTGTGTTATTGTCTTGATTTTCATTAGATAACACTAGTTAATCTAGTACTTTCTAGAACTTAGGTTAATTTATACAATCGGATTTAACAATTGGTATCAGAGCGGGTCACTAACAAGTTTAGTGAGATCCGAGAAAAAGATCTGTGTTTTTTGAAGGCACTGGATGCTATAAGAGAAGGAGGCTGCGTCGCACGTCCACTATTACGAGATGGAACAAATTATTCATACTGGAAAGCTAGAATGAGAGCCTTCATCAAAGCCATTGATGAAAAGGCCTAGCGTGCAATACTAACTGGATGGACTCCTCTCACCACAACAGATGCAGAAAAGAATGTTATTATCAAACCAGAGGAAACATGGTCGGGAGAAAAGACCGTTTGGTGAACGAAAATTCAAAGGCCCTAAATGTCATTTTTAACGGTGTTAGTGCAAATCAATTCAAATTAATTTCTACATGTCAATCTGCTAAAAAGGCATGGGATGTTTTATAGACTGCACATGAGGCACCACTGCTGTCAAGCAATCGAAACTCCAGATGTTGGCATCCCAGTTCGAAGATCTAAAGATGCATGAAGATGAACAGATTGCTGACTTCAACTCAAAACTATGTGATATAGCCAACGAAG
Source organism: Pachysandra terminalis (assembly GCA_031762675.1). Classification (NCBI taxonomy): domain Eukaryota; kingdom Viridiplantae; phylum Streptophyta; class Magnoliopsida; order Buxales; family Buxaceae; genus Pachysandra; species Pachysandra terminalis. The sequence continues at coordinate 1,820 of JAUPMG010277240.1, read as the reverse complement.
CATTCGCACTTGGAGAGAAGTACTCTGACTCAAAACTGGTAAGAAAAACTCTGAGGTTACTCCCTGAGAGGTTTTCACACAAGGTCACAGCAATTGAAGAAGCTTGTTATGTAAGCAACATGAGGCTGGATGAACTGATGGGGTCTTTACAAACCTTCAAGATGAACTTCAAATAACGAAAGAAGGAGAAAAGCATTACTTTTCAAACATGAGGGATTCTTTTACCAGATCTAGAAGGTTCAGTAATGTACAAAGAAACAGGTCAAATGCTAATCCCACTGAAGAAAATAAGAAAAATAAAGGGATACAGTGTCGTGAATGTGAGAGTTTTGGGCATATCCAATTGGAATGTGCTAATACTCTTCGAACATCACCTGGAGTGATGATGAATCTGATGGAAGCCAAGAAGATGATGAACACATCAGCAACTATGTTGCATTCACAAGCAGAAACTGGAACAGACTGCTCCTACACTGTTGCAACAGATGTTGCAACAACTACTGAAACAGTTTATGAAGATTCTGATTCTGAGACAAACTGCAGTAGTGATGATGATGTTCCAAGCATTGATACTATACAGAAGATGTACAAGAATATGTATGGGAAGTGAATCATGGTTTGTCAAGCAAACAAATCGCTAGAAAGCCAAATGACAAAACTCCTTAAAGAGAAGGAGACTCTAAAAAGAATTGTAACAACCTTTGAAGCTCTTGTTGCTTGTAGACACCCCAATTTGCATTGATGTGCAGTTTTTCCTGTTTTTGCAGCTCCTTGAAAGTTTGACTTGAGAATCAACAACTCCAAATCATCATTTGAATTCCATCTCTACCATGTGCTCAAATTCCTTCAAAATCTCAATTTTCTGAAAATGACCAAAATACCCCTCAAGGAGCCAACTGTTTTATATTTGCTCAAAGTCTAATTTGAACCTCAAATTCATAATCTAGACTGAAAATGCTTTCCGATGGGTATAATATTGACTCGGTTCGGGATTGAAAGGTAAAATGACCATTTTACCCCCAATAGTTCTTTGGTCAAAATTGACAATTTCTGAATGTTTAAACGAGATTTCGATTTCAGATTTGATTTTTATGTGTCCAAACGTTCAAAATAGCTGTGAACTCATCAAATTTGGAGTATTGAAAGTGTTAAGTCATCCTCAAATTTTTGTAGATTTTTATTCACCAAATTTGGCAGTTCTGGGTGATATGGCGTGTCGGTTAAAGCTTTTGTGTGCAAGTGGTGAAGGATTTTCCACGCGTACTCACAAATATCTGCTAACCACTTGAAAACGACCCCTAATTTTCCAAAATCCCCTCAAAATTTTGTCTTATTCAAATTTTATTTGGATTTTTTAACAAAACCTCCTTTTGGCCAAATAGGCCCTTAAAACACTGTTCATCTTCTTCCCCATCCTTTTTTCTGGTTTTGGGGGGAAGAATATAAAACCCTAATCCCGCCCCCTCTCTCTCCCTTTCCATTCTCTCCCCTTTCCTTTTCCATCCTCTTTCTATTCTCTCCCATTTCCTTTCTCAAAATCTTTCCACTCTCCCCATCTTTCTTTCCTTTTTTTGTTTACTCAATCTTTCCTTTTTCTTTTGAAATATTTCTTCCCTTCCTTTCTTCCCTTTCTCTTCTATTTAAGAAGAGGTAAGAGAGCTCTCTAGAGGATGCTTCCCTAAGGAAACCCCCCAAAAAACCATTCTTCCCCTTTGCTCCCCTTTCCTCACCTCTGTTCCGAAACAGAGCAGCGCCCCTGCTGCCCTGTGCGCCCACCTGACTTGCTATCTAGCCCCCACCTGCCTTGCCGCGCGCTCACG
>JAUPMG010277212.1:0-18756 GCA_031762675.1 Pachysandra terminalis | reverse complement strand
TAATTTTGTTAGTAGATCGGCTAATGTTTGATTCACAAAGGAAAGTTCACATTGTGAGGCCTTGGGTTAAGTCCCTATGATCAGAAATAACTGAGGCGCTTGTGAACTCTAGGTCAAAGCTCCTAGAAACTATGATGCGCACATAGAATAATCTATTGTTTCAGGCTTGTATTGGGGGATGAAGGTTCACATTGTGAGGTATCCTTGGATAGTACGATTAAGATCAGATCTGAATCATACACTAAATGAATACTATACAACCAACATCATACATATTGCATATTAGATGGTTTTTAATGACAAGTGGTGATCTTACTTGCTAGGTGTATAGCATGCATGAATAATTGAATCAGCCCCATCACACTGCATATTATGTCATGGTACATAGATTACATGTCTTGTATATTTCTCATTGATACTTACTTTCAGCACATGTTATACTTGCATATTGACATGTATCTCATGAATTACTCATTATTGTTTATTACGGATTACCATTGAAGAGTGGCCTTGGCCCTACTTCAAATTATAAACCATGTTCGATTGTTTACTTAGCTAAGTGTAGCTGACGCTTTCGAGCACAACATATTTCATGACCTATAGATGATGGACACATGGACCATGAGGACCAAGGTGGAGAACAGGGATGTTTTGAAGATTCTTAACTATAATTAGAGTTCTATTCGATATTTTACTAGATCTTATAGTAGGGTTTATTCAATGTAATTTCAGTACTTAGGTAAATAGATTAGTTAATAGGGATTTTTTTTAAAGAAAGAGACTAGTTTTATTTTACTTTCCGTTGTTTTCTATTTGAAGGATGTTATGTGATGGAATTTATTCTTATAACATTACTTTTCTATACTTAATCTTATATAATATCCTTCTTAATTAAATGATATTTGTCTACATATCGTTTATCCACTCCTATCTGGATATAGGGTGAGAGTTGTAAACTAGATTTGGGGATTCCAATGAGATCTCTAGATTTGATCCGTGACAAAAGTGGTATTAGAGCCTAAGTTATATGTTTGAAATCAGATTCCAAATGTTTTTGATGTGTTGATATTTCAAAGTTTTCTCTATGTTGTTATTCCAAAAGTATTTCGTGTGCTGATTTTTATTACTAAATTATGTTCTTACCTAAGTGTGGGCAGATTTCCTCATTCTTAAACAGAGATATTGATCATCCTATTTTCAGAATGGCTGGTACAAGAAGAGGTAACATGGGAGCTAGTTCAAGTGGAGGTAATCAAGATCCACAACTTGTTGGAGCTTCCCAAGCATTAGGAGAGATGGCTTCAATAATGCAACAATCACAAGCTCAATCAGTGCCACAACAATCTGAAGCACATTGGAACACTAGTAGCATTGAGAAGTTCAAGAAGCTTGGACCTACTGTCTTCAAGAGAACAACCGATCCAATGGAATCACAACCACGGATAGATTCTTTAGAGCACATCTTCGAGGTAATGGAAGTTGATCAATAAGAAAAGGTTTGTTTTGCTGCATTCATGCTAGAAGGAGAAGCAGGAAGGTGGTGGAAATTCGTCTTAGCAATAGCACCAATTCAAACATTGACTAACTTGAAGGTGAGATTTTATTTGGGCAATTTTCCTAAAACCATTAGAAAGGAAAACGAGCTGGAATTCATGAAGCTAGAGCAAGGATCCATGACTGTACCGGAGTATGCAGGAAAATTCACGAAGTTATCACAATTTGCTACTTATGTGGTAGATGAAATAGAAAAGAAGGCGTTCAGGTTTGAAAGCGGACTTAGGCACAACATCTAGAGCAGATTAACCGTACAAGAATTCAAAAGTATCATGAAGTAGTGGATTGCGCTCATAAGGTGGACAATGATATACAAGAATTTCATAAGATTCAAAATCTGAAGAGGGAGAGGGTTCTAGAAACTACCAAGCCGAATTACAGAAAAAGCAAAAGACACAAGAAACTCAAAATTTAGGAAACACACGCCCGAAGTGCATCAACAGCGGAAGGATAGGACATCGTCAAAGAGAATGCCGGTTTCCATGGAACCACAACAAACCACTTTCTGAGAGCAGCAACTACTTGTACCTAAACTCCACCACCAATAGAATCAGAAACCGGTACAGCAGTAACAAAATCAACAAGGGAAAGTATACATTATAGAACCACAAAGGGATGAAGGCACTGTTTGAATTTAGTAAGAGTTGAATTATACAAAATTATATTCAAGGTAAGTATCTTCAACTTTTCTTGATAGTGTAATCGAATTTCGAGGACGAAATTGTCTTAAGGACAGTAGAGTTTAATAATCCAACCAAAATATATGACTAAATTCTAATTAACATAAGTATAGGAGTTAGGGTGTAATTAATATATGGGTTAATTTAAAATTTTAGTAAGTTAGTTACAAATTTGACTCTGACTGTTTGTGATTGGTGGGCTACACTATAGAAAAGTAAAGTGCTTCACACACAATCATAACTCCTGAAGTTATAATGTGTGGTTGGGATCTTGTAGGAACTTTTAACTTAAACCAATGGCTTAGATTAAACGACACTAATATAAGCTTCTTTAACTACATAGGACTTAGAAACACACTAGAGTTCTAGCTGAACTAGGAGAGCTGGAAAATTCCATCTAATGGCTTAGAAACTAATACATCCTAATAAAGGAACAGGATTAAACTTAACTTATAATCCTAATAGAACTAGGAAGTTTATTGAATCACTATAAATAAGAGTCTTTGCACGTTTCGAAAATCATGAATTTCATTGGAGGAAGAGGAAGAAGAGGAGCAGAGGTGAATTCTCTACTTCAACCCAGCAACATCAAGGTAAGTATTCGAATTTAACTTGTTTATGGTTTAAGTAGAGTTTCAAGTTTATTTTTCAATCGTAAGGGACAGGATTAAACTTAATTTATTTTTCACGAATTTCATTTAAGTAGAGTTTCAAGTATTCGAAGTAAGTTTTCAAAATTATATTAGTTTCAAAAGTTTTCAAAGTAATTTAACTACTAATTCTTTACTTATGTTTTCCTAAGTATTTTAATTGGGTTTTGTTCAAAAATTAATAATAAGGGAGGTTACTTAAGGAAGATAATTGATTTAAATTATAGATAGATCAGAATTCTAGAAAAACTGGCCAGAAACTGCTGTTCGGCAAGTACTCGGCGAGCCGACCATTCACCGAAATAGCCCAGAAGAACACTCGGCAAGCCAAGAATGCACCAAGCATCCTCTTGCGACCATTGACCCCCTGGTTTTCACGCCAAGACCCTACTCGACGCGCTGTGAACACGCCGAGCATAACAAACAAGTTTTGAAGCCCTTGGTTATCACACCGAACAGATTCTTGATGAGCCAAGAATGGGCTGAGCCCAAGCTTGAGACCAAAACTCTGAAACCCAAAAAATTCACACAGAAACCCTTGGTGCGCAGACAAACGCTCCGAGCACTCGCCGAAAGCACACCGACGACCCCAAGGCGAGCCGAAAACTGTATTTTGATTCATTAGACCAAATTTGGTGTTAATTTTAGAAGGACACATGGACCATGAGGACCAAGGTGGAGAACATGGATGTTTTGAAGATTCTTAACTATAATTAGAGTTTTATTCGATATTTTAATAGATCTTATAGTAGGGTTTATTCAATGTAATTTCAGTACTTAGTTAAATAGGTTAGTTAATAGGTATTTGATTTAAAGCACGAGACTAATTTTATTTTACTTTCCGCTGTTTTCTGTTTGAAGGATGTTATGTGATGGAATTTATTTTTATAACATTACTTTTCTATACTTAATCTTATATAATATCCTTCTTAATTAAATCATATTTGGATACATCATTTATCCACTCCTATCTGGGTGAGAGTTGCAAACTAGATTTGGGAATTTCAATGAGATCTCTAGATTGGTTCATGACAATACCAACACGAGTGCTCTCTCTCTCAGCTTGGGCGAAATAATAAAGTCCATTTATGGGACCACATGCTCAAATAATTCAATTCATCTCACATGAGTCTAAACCCAAGGGTATCACATGGGGTATTAGACTGAGCTATTATAGCAGGAAGGTCCATATGCAACTCATAGTATTCAAGTCCCTTAATTAATGCATTCACACAATGATTCACAGGCATATATTTGAACAAGAAATCACATGGGCGCAGTCCCATGATCCTACTCTATAAGACGCTATAGTACACAACTCTACATCTAATTTATCCATAGTTATCAAATCAAAGAGGAAGGCAAAGGAAGCATAACCACATCATGAGCATGAAATAACCTAAATATAGTACATACATGCCCCATACTACGCACTAGGCATATTTAAGCTTCTACGCATAGACCATCCATCAAAATAATGCATTTGAGGTATATAGATCCTTATATGACAGTTCACATACAAATTAGGCAATATTCAGATTTTTATCCAAAATGAAGGATAACACATCACAACCACTACTTTCAATGCCCAAACATGTATAAAAAGAGGGTAGAGGGCTCAAGGAAGGGCTTTGGGGTCACTTACACATGTTTCCCAAAACTTTCATATTGCTCGGCCCAGTCTGGGAAGGCTAACATTCAGATTGGGGGGCCATATTTTGCATGGCAAGTCTACTAGTTTCAAGTAAATGCTAAACATGTGTGGTTGGTCACTCTATTGGTGTCCATAACTTAACCTTCAACATCGGACCAGGGGAAGCTCTCGGCCAGGTCCTTGGTGACCTCTCGGCTCGCCGAAAAAGGTGAAAAGGTGCCAAATGAGGTGGCACCTCGGGAACTGGTCCGAATGAATCTCATTAGACCAACAGTGACTCTGGTTCATCTAAAAATTTTGGGTTCGGCAAGGTCTTCGGCTTGCCAAAAAGGGTCTCGGCGACAATTCCCGTAAGCTTGAAATATCCCCTGAGATTCGGCAGACTTCTCAGCACGCTGAGGAAGTCGCGAAATCACGGGTCAAGGTGATTTTGGGTGAAATTTGGTGGAGGGGTTGCTAACCACATAAAAGGGCTTCGAAAATGGTTTCTAGGCCAAGGGGATCAATCTACATAGGGATCCATTGATTTCTCTCTAAATTCCAAACCCTAGAAAAGCTAGAATCCAATGAATTGGTTCACATAGGTTGTCTACAAGGAATGGGCTCTCAAGGGCATGGGATTTAATCCCTAAAACATATAATCTAACTACCAAATTCATAGGGGGGAAGGAAGAACACAATCAAACATGATCTTCCCCCATGATTATAACATTGAAATACAAATAAAGACACTTACATCGAAAGAATACTCAACTTTGGGTGTTGTCGGGGCGCATCCGAGGTTGCTTCTCCTTGCATTTGAAGATCTTGAAGCTTCCTCCTCTTCTTCTCCAAGACCTCCACAAAAAAGAGAGAGAGAGAGAGAGAGAGAGAGAGAGAGAGAGAGAGAGAGAGAGAAAAGTGAAAAATGTGTTTATGAAACCTAAGTTTCCTATTTATAGGTTCTAATGGAAAACTTGTAAATTATAATAGTTACAGGGGTACAACTGGGTTTCTAGCTCTATACTTGCAGAATTGACCACCTAATTAATTACTGAGGTTGTAAACAAATTTGGGGGTCTCAAACAAATCTTCTAGGCTGCCTAAATCAATTTTTATCTTGCTAATTGATTTTATTTCCTATTTAACTGCTAAGTTCAACTTTACTTCCAAATTCTCTCATTCAAACATATCCTTTAATTCTACCTTTTCCCCATAAGTTATACATAATTACCAGCTAACCCCAATACATGTAGAAACCTTATTAGGTCTAAGCCTCTTATTTCTTCCCCCAAGGTTTCTATTTATTACCAATTGACCCCAATCCTCCAACACCTGTTTCATAACTAACCTAACGCTTCATATATTCAACTAGTTACCCTAATTACCCTTATTGAATTCTTAAATCACCCACTTATACCACATATTGTTTATCATTCTAATTACCAGCAATTACGGGTTTAGTTTATTAGTTCTGGGTCCTTACATTATACCCTCCTTAAAAGGATTTTGACCCTGAGATCAGTACGGTGTAGGTTCTTTGATCAACAACCGTTACTCAACTAACGAATCTCAAACGGGTTTCTCAACTTGCTAGTAGGTGCTTCAATTGACTTGGACTACTTCCGGTCAGTCCTAGGGTTGTCTATTCTAGTCTCTCAATTTCATGATACTTCACTATGGTATTCAACATCAATGGGAACCCAACAGATAGTTTACATAATAAAAATTATCAAAATGCATTCACCAAGGCCATAGGCAGGAATACCAAGTTGAATCTAATCACATAAGCACACACAAATAATCTTTAGGAAGCCATCACAGGAATCCTTTCCAACCAGCATGCACAATAAACCACAATAATTCACGCACAATATAAATTATACAGGTTCAACCTATTCAATCATATCACAAACAGTAGGATCTCCAGTGATAAAATCCTTCGGAAGCTATCCGTGTGCCTAGACACATGGATAATCCTTAGGATACCATCACAAGAATCCCTTCCAACAAACAATACAATCAATCACAATCACTTCATCATGCACAATCATACCAGACACGTTCAATAATATCCTAGCAGTAGGATCTCCAGTGATAATATTCTTCGGAAGCTATCCGTGTGTCTAAACACAAGAATAATCCTTAGGATACCGTCATATGAATCCTTTACCACAAAGAGTACAAGTTCCGGCTATAACATCCTTCGGAAATTATCCGTGTGCCTAAACACACGAATAATCCTTATGATACCGTCATAGGAATCCTTTCCACACATAAACACAATTGTACTACATCTCAGGCAAGTCAACTAGTTCATTGATATCACAACGTTAGGATATCTGGTGATAGCATCCTTCTGAAGCTATCCGTGTGCCTATACACAGGAATAATCCTTAGGATATCATCATTGGAATCCCTCCCCAAAGCATACATGCATAATCAATCACAATCCTACTACACATGTGCAGACCATTACAATCCTATCCATTATGCACAATTAATCATAATCATGGCATACAAGCACAACACATGGCACTTATGAACTATCAATCACAATTACAGTATACATAACACATCATACGTTAGCAAGGTTCAATCACATCAATCCATGGTCTAAACTCAAGTTGCAATCATCCTATTAGGTGTGGGGTCACAACCCCAAGCCCAATGGTCAAGTCCGTAGTCCAATTGGTTCAATCCCTAAAGCCCTGTCCAAAGAAAACAGTGCTGGTTTCATCGGTACCCTTACCGGTGGATCGGTGGGTACCGATGGCCCTATTTCAACTAAAAATCACTCCATGTCGGTACCCTTACCTGTGTACCGGTGGGTGCCCACGGGGCCTTCTATGTATGATATTTCTGTTTTCGTAAACCCTAGTTCTTTAGCATCCAATTCAATTTATATCTATCTTAGAGATCATTAGGAATCAAGATTACAGTCATACTAATCTAATCATATTCAATCAATTCAACTATCATTACATCAAGTCTAACATGGATTAATTAACATATACACATATAACTCTGGAAATCTATCATATTAGCATACTAGATCTACCTAGCATGATTAGAATACCTATATTCACATACTAGATTTATCTAGCATGATTCTAAACACTTAATTCCACGTAAGAGATCTACTTAGCATGATTAACACCTCTAATAACATGCAAATCATACCACAATGTAATCAAGTCTTAGGACATCACATAATACATACAATTCTGGGAATCCATCATATCAGATCTACAAACATTATCAAATACATCTAATTCATGGAAATCATACCACAGACAAATCATTTTCTTGAAAATCATACAAGGCATGCAGATTAAGAAATTAAACATACAATCGACCACGAAATCCCAAGAGAACTATACAGGAACTGCAACTTACTATATGGACCGGGTCTGTAACAGGTCTGCACGATATCCTAAAATTCTGTAGTTACTCAACTAGACTTGTCCTTGACCATATTATTACTAAATTTCATAATAATCCCCATTGGGGGTTTCATGCTACTTTTCTTTCTTCTAATTTCTTTTACCCTAATTCAATTTATTATTAATCACTCAGCAAACTAAATTTGGGAATAATCCTTCTTAAATAAATATGTAGTGTCTTTTATTAATTATTTATAATTATGCTAACACACCTTCCTTTCCATAAATTATAGGTCTAAATGCATTTGCAACTACATTGTCCCTTATATTTATGGAGGTACTTGGTCAGTGTTTGGATTGTACATATATACATAAGTCTTAGCATACAACAATGTGAGTTCTTGGTGGTCAGATCCCTTGGGACTTCCCAACACAGTACACTCACCAAACAACACATGTTACACTCTTAAAGTTCATTCCTAAGACCTTCCGGGATGGTGGACAACCATCCTTGAGTATTCTTTCATAATGTATACTTTAAGGTGTATAAACAAAATCAACACTCCTTCTCTTCCTCACATATCTATCCTAATAGTATTCTATTCCTCCCACAAACACACTATCTCACTATCCTCACAAACAAATCCATTGTCTATAATCCAGCTACTCTCTCTTGTTCTGACTCTACTACCATTCCTATTTCCAAACTCCTAGTAGTTCCTTAGACTCACTATCATTCTCATCCCAATCCGACTCGGGTAGACTTAGACAACTCAGATATTACCTAAGCTGATAAGTTGTCGAATGGCTTCAAGTCTGAATAAACCTTATGCTCTGATACCAATCTATCACACCCCAAAACCAGTAGCCTAAATCCCTAGGTGGGAGGCACTGATCCGAAGGCACAAGCTACAGGTTTCGTTGCTGAAACATGGATTTCCAAAACAAATCACAAGTATAAAAGTCAAATGGATTACCTTTATTAAATATTCAGAGTGCGGAATCAAAGACACAAATATGATTACATAGGCTTTGGTGATTTCAGAAGAGTCACAAACACAATATTAAAATTACAATAGTTACAACCAAACATTACAATACAATGAACTACCTATATACTACATCATCACCAACTAGGGATGGGGATCGATATTGAAGCAAATCAGCATCCAGTCTCTGTCAGCTCCTACTGATCATAACCTGCAACATGATAAGTCGTGTGAGCTTTGAATGCCCAGTAAGACCCTATCTATCATCCATCCTCATCAGTTATTATTAAGTAATGACACTCAAAACAGAACCGAATCAATTATACAAGATGAATCAAGTCTAACCAAAATGTGTTACAGTATGATAATGATATGCAATGTAATATGATAACATGCGGATGCTAAACTAAGCTCATGTAACTAGTTAAGTGCCCCTCATTCTTCCAATTCAATAAAAATATTACTGGCATACGCCACTTGGAACTGCCAGAAGTCCCCTCCTCATTTTAGGCGCTAACCCATGGCGAGGGACACCATCAATGCTATTAGGAATTCCAACCACTGCTAGATTTAGAGTGTATAACACTCATGGGATTCCACCCTCTATATTCACCACCTCCCGGGCACACTTAGCAATTACATAAGCCTAGGATGCAATGCATTATAAACTAAGAACCAAATCGTAATCACCAATGGAAACTATCCACGTGCCCATTCACGAGGATAAGCCGGTTGGAAACCATCATAAGTTTCCCAGGTATGATTTATACTATACCATCAATTTACAATTCTTACTATTAATTCAGATTATGCCAAGGTCAATATATACTCAAGTTCATGGGTGAGTGATGGTTAGAAACTAGAATGGAACCTTGGATTGATGATTAGGATCAACCGCGTGACCGTAAACCAAATACCAATGCAGCCCATACAAGTCCACATCACTTTCCAACCTACTAGTTCCAGTTACTATGCACCTATGTGTGCAAGGTAAGTGAGGTCAATTTGGTAATCTAATCAATGGTATTGGGCGTACCATGAGGCTCAGAGGGTGTTTCTTACTAGTAAGTTTAGAGCTATCCTTCCACCCTTGACTCACTGAGACTATTTCTCAAATTCTTGGTGTACTCCACCCAACTAATCACAAGGTAGCACTCAAGGTGATTAAGTACAACTAGGTTTAGGTCCATATGGTCATATCATGTAAATATCAATAAACACAATTAGATCTAGGTCTACTGGGTCATACATTTGACCCTAATACAATGTCAAACCTAGTTGGGACCGATTCCAAGTTAATACAAATTGAAAAACAAGCTACAGTTTCAAGTCTGCAGGTGTGGCCTCCGTCGGTACCCTTACCGGTGTACTGGTGGGTACCGATGGGGATTTTAACTCTATCGTTATTGCCCTGCCAGTGTACTGGTGGGTACCAACCAGGTGTTACGCCCTAAAATCCGAGGCACGACTCCCTATGCGGACAGCTCGAATCTCGAGGTGAGACCTTTAGGTTCCATGCAAGGGACGCAGATCACTATCAAACCACAAGCATAAAAAGATCTATTTACTTTATGAAAAATAAGAGTGTTGAAGCCTATATAAATTCAAATGAAAATAGCATAACAATCCCAACGATTACAAGAAGATCCATGGATTCAGCTGAGCCATGATCTATACAATATCCAAAGTAAGTACCTCAAAATCATAATTTGAACACTAGGAATAAAGTCATTACATAAACTCCCCATAGGAGCACTAAGAATCAAAGGTAACAGTAACAAGAAATCTTGGAACAACAAAGTAGCACAGCAAGAGATGATCAGCTATGATTCCTCCCAACCTGCAACATGAGGAGTTGCGTGAGAGAGAATATGAGTATTTTAAGTATGAATGATAAGATGTAACATGAAACTAAGAAATGTCCGAATATGAAATGCAATCAATGACATTAATACATATGTGATGAGGTGCAATGTATGAATACTAAGCAAATATCTCCTATTAAGTGTACCTCACATGAATCTTAACAATCAATACAAACTTAGGATTTAGGTCCTAGGGACTGCCAAAAGCCCCCTCTTCGTTCCGGGCGCCAACCTATGGTACGAAGGCCACCATACACTAATTTATGAGTGTACAATACTCAAGGAATAGCGAACTTGTGTAGGGGAAAACCAGCCTCCTACCCTAGTTTAAGTGGGCCCTTTCACCCCACCGGTATGTAGTCAACCTTGTTCGGAGACCCCACAAGGTTAGTCAGTAGATTTCCACCTCCCGGTTCACTTAACATTCAATATCAGCCTAGCATGCATTCATATTAAAGAGGACTACAAATGAGGATTTCCAATGGAAACTATCCATGCGCCCATACATGCAGATAATCCGATTATGAACCCTCATAAGTTTCCTATCATGTTCTCACACAAACTACAAATCAAATCTACATAACAGATACTGGATCACAATCCAAAAGTAAATTCCAACGTGGGATGATGGTCACAACTATTCGTACAGCACCAAGTTGACTCCCCGCAGGTAGGCTAGATGCCTTCAAGTCAAACTTGTCACCGAAAACCACTTTCCATTCCAAGGCATAAGCCCCACATCATCCACCAAAGAATCATACCAAATTCCAAAACCTGTACCCCTAAACATTCCTCATTGGCAGGGACATCGGTGGACTGGTTCCCGTCAGTGGGGTATTTATAACACAAAACAGGGTTTTGTTGGTAGACTAACCGATGGACCGGTGCCCACCGAAGGTCCTTTTTTGTCTTAAAAACACACTCCGTCGGTACTCTCACCGGTGGACTAGTGCCTACTGACCAAGTCGCGATCTGGGGAATTTCGGGGTTATGGAAATCTAACTTTTGATCCCCAAATCTGATCTTCTCCATTCCAAACATTCATAATCAATCGAACTCAACATAATAGGATTAAAACATGTAGAAATACCATTTTATCAAACATCAAAACACATATCTTGGATTTGTAATATCAAACACATTTTATAAATTCGGATTATCAAACCTTAGGAACATTAAATGCATTGAGATTAGATATCGATAAGAGGATCATACTGGAGAATCACTTACCTGAGATCTTCTAGAGATGTGAGCTCTCTCTTGGATTCAACGCCTTCTTCTTTTTCTCACTCAGCTGCAACAAGTACAAACCAAAGCCATTTATCCTTGGCATAGAATACGTGTTCTTCACCGTCACCTGATTCATTTGCCTTTAGTCGATGCAAAGATAAAGCGAACCGTCCTTCTTCTTCACGAAAATAACTGTCGCGCCCCACGGTGAAGTACTGGGCCTGATAAATCCAAGCGCACTCAGTCCATCCAACTGATCTTTCAGCTCGCGTAACTCAGTCAGAGCCATTGGATAAGCCGCAAGTCAAATGGGAGTAGTGCCTGGAATGAGTTCAATGCTGAGATCTACATCCCTTTTAGGTGGTAACCCCAGAATCTCCTGAAATACCTCGCTGAAGTCTCTAACAACAGAAATGTCCTCCATACATCTGTCATACTGTAATAACCTAAACTTTTATAGGGATTTATTTGTAATTAATTAAAATATAGGGATAATTTGAAATTTTAGTAAATTAGTTTACACCTTTGACTTTGACTTCTTGTGATTGGTGGATTGTACAATAGGAAGCTAAAGTGCTTTACACACAATCAAAACTCTTTAAGTTATAATGTGTAAGTAATGTATGTAGGGATATTTAAATCATAATTTAATAGCTAATAAATATTATAACCTAGAGTAATTAACAAAATAAAGCTACATGTTATAATAAGCTTAAATAGAAAACTAGTTTAATGGATTAAACTAAAACTAACCAAGCAAGACCTAGTTGTAATAATTAATTAGTTAGACTTAAGTAAAGCCCAATAGAATTAAAGCCCAACTAAAACTTAAGCCCAATTAGTTTAATTAAATAACTAATTTTCTTCCTAATTAAATAATAAATAATTAAAGCAAGTTATAATACAACTATGACTTTAAACTAAGGTTAGAACCACCTCTAATATTCCTAATATAACTAGAAGACTTAAAACCAAGGGTTAGGATTAATTAGACTAATCTAAAGGCTAAGATTAAAAGACAAAGAACCTAATCTAATTAGGATAAGACAAGATAAGAGAAGACATTAACTCACACTAGAATTAGAACACCTCTCATCTAAAAGCAGTAAATTAACCAATCTAATCTAAGGGCTAGGATTAGAAACTTAATCCTAAACTAAATTGAACACTAAAACAACTAGGATACAAGATTAAAAACTATATATACATGGTCTTGGTCGTCCAAATCATTAATCATAAATCAAAGTTGATAGCTGGAGCTGGAAAGGTGAGCAAGAACAGTTTAGACTTGAACTGGGTTGAAGAATAGGAAGATCCGACGAGCTAGAGCACTGTGAGTAATTTATTTTACTTTATACTTTTGATTTGGATTAGGTGCTATGCCATATTCTCTGAAAATGACATAGCATGACCTTCAAATCATTGTTTTTATACTACTATATAAGAACTGAATCTGAACAACTGTACAGACCTAGTCGAATGAGTCCCGGACCTATGTATATATTTTATCTTATTTATTTTATATTTGTTTTCTATTCCCCTGTTCGTTATAAATCCAACAAAACAAGTTTGAGGTGATTCCGATGAGAATTGACCAAGTTATGGCCACAATACCGACTGTATGTCAAATTTGGAAAACCCCCAACCGGCGTGCCAGTTAGCCTGCCGGTAGGACGACTGTATATGTTTTATGAGTTTAAGACCTTTCCTAGGATGCCAGTAGCCAACCGTTGTGCCGGTTAGGCCGCCGAACAGCCCATGTTTGTTTGATTTATGTGTTTTATGCCATATATTGGATTCTTGATTGTTTGTTATTGATTTCGTATTGATAATCATGATTTTCTAACATGAATCAATGATTAATTTAATTGATTGGAAATTATATGTGTGTAACCATATTTTATACATGATTCAACTAATGTTGGATGCCATGATGATGTATGCCATGTATTAAACCTCCATATTGATCACGTAGTCTTATTACACAACTGTACACAAATTGTATGCTTAGTTAATGTGCACAATCACTACACATGCACAACATAGCCTAATTGCGTTAATGACCATATTCTGGTCATGTGCTTAACCATACGATAAGACCTTGATTGCTGTAGCTCTTCGGGGTCAATGTTTAAAAAAGGAAATGTGTTGGACCGACTGGGAGTCCCTGATCACTGTAGCCTTCGAGGGTCCAGGATTATGTAGACCAGCGGTGCCATTGAAAAGAGATTATGAAAAAGGACTAACCGGAAGGGAACAAATTACTCACATTCTACTAGAGAAAGCATTAGACACCCATATTTCTTTTTGTAGTTGTATGATAAATTCACCGTAGTGATATTACACTTCTATTCGCACATATTGCATGCATTGGCATTAATAAAGAAAGGGAGACCTCATGCATTGCACATAACATGTATTGTTTGTATGACAGAAATCTTGATGACCTTATATCTTATCGAATCCAATTCTCATTGGCTAGTTAGCTTATGCCTTAGAGCAACATAATTTCAGGTGAGATAGCCCAAGTAAGGGAAGAAGAGAATATCGAGGAAATCAAGCCCGAAGAGGAGCAGTTCCAGGAGGAAGATGAGTTTTACTGTCCTCGGTAAACTCTTTTGGTGACTTATGTATGTAAATAACAATTTTTGAAATAGTTGTAAACGACTTCAAATATTATTTTTTTGAGGAACAGGCTATTACCTTTTTCTTATTTTTTTATGGAAATCTGATCTTTAACCTAGAACTGATTTCAATTTACTTCTGCTATATTATGTAGTCATTTTATTCTCTTTAAGTTATCTAGGAAACTACAGTATCTGAGACCGCCACTCTCCTTTTGAGGAAGTGAAGGTCATGACGCTAGATCACCTGGACCTAAAGGGTCTAATGGGGATTGGGTCATGAGAAAGTGGTATCAGAGCAATAGTTCTTCGTTTTAAATCAGATTTCTTTGAGGTTTAAAAGTTTTTGATTGATTGATATTTCGAAAGTTTCTGGACGATGATTGTTAGAAACTCATTGTCCGAACTTCTTAGTTATAAGAAATTCAGATACGCGACTTATTTTGCAGAAACCTACTTCTCTAAGACTTCGATGGCTGGATGTAGAGGTCGACACACTCACGAACCCCATGATGAAGAGGACCGTGAAAGAAAGAGAGATCGTCGTGCCGATGAACAACCATTGGCCGAAAATCCGGGCCTCACTGGAGTGCAGAAACGAAAAAGGATTCAAGGACCTCTTGCCCCACAGACTTTCACGGGTAGACCTAATGGGGTTAGGAGCCACAAATGCAATAAGCAAGGTCATTTTGCACGAAATTGCCTTCAGACTTTCATGAGTAGGCCTAATAGGGTTAAATGCCACAACTGCAATAGGCAAGGTCACTATGCATGTGACTGCCGACAACCTCGATCCCAGATGCAGAACACCTTCCAAGGCCAACTATCACGGTCACTATGCATGTGACTGTCTACACTTGTGTTAATTGGCATTGGTGCACCTCACTCTTTTATAACACCTGCAATGGCATACCAACTTGGACTGCACATGAACCAACTAGAAGAGAGTCTTGTAGTGACAAACCCATTTGGAGGCACAGCTAGTTTGAATTGGATATGTTAGTCCTGTCAAATTGTCATTGTTTGAAAGATAGACTAGTAATGACAATCTACCAACTTGGACTGCAATGACATCGTTTGAAAGATGAACTCTCCAATGACAATTTGATAGATTGTCATTACCGGTCTATCTTTCAAACGATGTCATTGCATATCACATCGTTATCATTATTATGTCATTAATTGCATATTTATCATATTATTTCTGTTTATTCAATGACATACTCATTGGAGAGTGGCTTTGACCCTATTCCAATTCTAAAGTACTGTTTTATTCATTACTTACTGTGCTAAGTGTAGTTGACGCCTTTGCGCAACCATTTCAGGGAATTTAGATGAGGAACATGATGAGATTTGCGTGGCTGGACTGGATGATAATTTTTCAATGACTATACTTAGAATTCTGTAATAGGTTTTATTTTTTACTTTTTAGATTAGATATTATGTATAGGGTTAGGATCTAATTTAAACATGAGAACTGATAGAATTTTCTTTTGTTTTTTCGCTGCTATTTATTAAAGTGTTTTGGATGTAATAACTTAGTTAAATTTTGATTATTTTCATTAAAGATAAATTCCTTTAAAGTTTCATTACTTCATATGGTTTGGCTCTTATTACTTTCCACTCCCACAGGGATATGGGGTGAGAGTCGCAGTTTAAACCTAAGGGATTCCCACGTGAATTTCCTTTCAGTTTGGGTTGTGACAAAAGTGGTATCAGAGCTTAAGGTTCCTGTGAATTTAAGTTTTCTGGCCCCGATACCAAAAGTGGTATCAGAGCCTAAGTTTTCATGCTTTAAATCAGATTCCAAAAGTTTTTGTTTGCCAATATTTTTAAAAGTTTTCAAGGTGTTGATATTTAAAAGTTTTTCGTGTGCTGATTGTAATTACAAAAAATGGCTGCTAATTTAAGTGTGGGCATATTTCTTTCTTCCTAAACAGATTGCTTCTCATCATCCTTTTTTTCAGAATGGTTGGGAACCTCAAGATATTCGCTGGAGAGATTGATGATCAGGTGATGGTTTCAAGGTAAGTATCTCAACTTTCCTAATTAAGAGGACGTCAAATTTCGAGGGAGAAATTTTCTTAAGGAGGGTAAAATGTAATAACCTGAACTTTTATAGGGATTGATTCGTAATTAATTATAAATATAGGGATAATTTGAAATTTTAGAAGTGGGAACATATTTGAATTAGACTGCTTGCGATTGGTGGGTTGCACAATGGGAAACTAAAGTGCTTCACACACAATCATAACCCTTTAAGTTATAATGTGTGACTTATATATTTAAGGACATCTTAATTATAAATTAATGGCTAATAAATATTTTAACTAGAGTAATTAATATATAAAAACTAGAGGTTTTAAAAAAATGACATTTCAGCTTAAATATAAAACTAGTTTAATGGATTAAACTAAAACTAACCAAAGAGGACCTAGTTCTAACAATTAATTAGTTGGACTTAAGTAAATCCCAATAGGATTAAAGCCCAACTAAAACTTGAACCCAATTAACTTAATTAAATAACTACTTTTTTCCTAATTAAATTACATATAATTAAAGTCAAGTTATAATACAACTATGACTTTAGACTATGGCTAGAACCATCTCTAATATCCATAATACAACTAGAAGACTTAAATCCAAGGGTTAGGATTAATTAGACTAATCTAAAGGCTGAGATTAAAAGGTAATGGAACCAAAACGAATTAGGATAAGGGTGGGATAAGATTAATCTTTAACTCACACTAGAATTAGAACACCTCTCATCTAAAGGCAATAAATTATCTAATCTAAGTTTTTAATTCCATTTTTTTTTCCATCCAATTTTTAAAAATTGGCTTCATCATTCCGAAGATATCGAAAGAAAAAAAAAGGGTTTTGTCTATTATCTAAGGGCTAGGGTTAGAAAGTTAATCCTAAACTAAATTGAACTCTAAAACAACTAAGAGACAACTCTAAAAACTATATATACATGGTCTTGGTCGTCCAAATCATTAAACTTAAATCCATGTTGATTGCTGGAGCTAAGAAGAGGAGGAAGAACTATTCAGACTTGAACTGGGTTGAAGAAGAGGAAGTTCCAAAGCTTTAAGCAAGGTAAGTAATTTCGATTACTTTTTATCTTAAGTTTGGATTTAGGTGTCCAGGTCATATTCAATGAATATGACATAGAACAATCTTAAATTCATTGTTTCTATACTTTTTACCCGAGAACTAAAACTGGAAAACTCTACAGACCTAATCGATTGAGTCTCGGATCAAGCTTTATGCTTCATATAATTCATTTTATATTTTTTTGAGCTTTCCCCATTCGTTAGGAATCCAACAAAATAATTTTTAGGTGATTCCGATAAGAATTGACCAAGTTATGACCAAAATACCGACTGACTGTCAAAACTAAAAATACCCAGAAAACCCCCAACCGACGTGGCGAAATCCTACCGGAATTTTACTGAAGCTTTAGTTAACACTGTTTATCCTACTAGTGGCCAACCGGCGTGCCACCTAGCCCGCCCGTAGGACCCCTGTCTGCATTTTTTAGTTTTTAAACTACTGCCTAGGTTGCCGGTGGCCAACTGGTGTGCCAGTTAGGCCGCCAGACAGCTCAAATTTGTGTGCTTGATGAGTTTATGCTTTGAATTGAATTTCTGGTTGTTCCTAATTAATGTTATGTTGATTATGATGATGTTATAACATGATTAGATGGTTAAATTTAATTGAGTGATAATTATATATGTTTTATTTTAAATACATGATTTCACGTTATTTGAATGCCATGATGATGCATGCCATGTATTGAACCTCCATATTATTTGATTTATGGGTTTTATGCTATTTGATTAATTCTAAATTATTTATATGTTGATGGTGATGAATTTATGATATGTTTGGTTGATTAAGTTACCTAATTAATAATCTTATTCGTTTTATCATATATTATACTTGGTTGACATGGATTGATTACTAGAAAGCTTATACAATGATGTAAATATCATGTTTTCATACTTGGAATTATTGCAAAACTGTATACTATCTGCTTGATTAGTTAATGTGCACTAAAGGCTGCACTTGCACAGCATATGCTCGTTTGCATTATTGACCTTGGGTAGGTCTAATGCCTTGACTATACCCCATAAATTCAT
>JAUPMG010277202.1:0-18758 GCA_031762675.1 Pachysandra terminalis | reverse complement strand
TCACTCGAAGTCTGTTCTAGAGAGCAGATAGATGTGACTTCGAGGATCCATTGAGATCATAACTATTTGAGGAGTCCTTTAGGGGTAGCATGTCCCTAAATACATCCTTCGAGTAAGATGAGGTCCGTCTAGGGAAGAATAAGATTATAATTCTCTCGGGTGCTCAGAAGGCAGTGTGTCGTGGGAACATAAGTCCTTAGCCTTTTGAATACTTCAACAAGGGAGGAAATGACGTGTTTATTGGGTTTGGGACACGTCATTCCCCTGTGGCCTGAAATTCAAACAGACAGCTTTCTTGAGAAGCTATCGCATTAATTGGTGATAAGAACGGTTAGATATTCTGCCGTATCAAATCTTGCTTTTCATCAGACGGTTTAATCATCGTACGCAGCTGCTGACAGCTGGGACGTGAAAGGTACGGCTGTACAGCCGTTTCAGCTTTATGAATGATTCGGTATATGCGGCTATATCCAAAACGCGTACATGTGCTCATAATCGGGCGCTGCGTGTAAAGTGGGGTTAAATTATCTCGCCTGATTAACAATATTATTAAAGTTTAAAAATAATATTTATTTAAGTGCTTATAAAAGCTTAGGGGTAAAATAGGTATTTTAAAAATATAACAAAAGTTTCAGTGAGTGGGAGAAGCTGTTAAGATTGGGAGAAGCTTCTCCTTATAGGTAGCCTTCCTCTAGTGCTTTTGGGTAAGCACTTACACATGAAAGCGGATCATGTGCGGGTGGCTTTGTGGTGCAGTTGAGTGCTGGCGGTACTCTATTGACTCACGTCACCTAAATTCATGTGAACAAAGGAAAAAAATATTTTAGATTTTTTTTTTTTATTCACATGTGCGGGTGGCCAATAGAGTGCAGCCCGCACTCACCCGCATGGCAAGGCCACCCGCACCTGATCCATTGCGCTTATCCATAAGCGTTACCAAATACATTTTTAATTTTAAAAAGTGCTTTAGAAAGCTATAAGCTCAAATAAGTACTTATATAGGCTGGCAAAAACGCAACCTAAGAATCACAGAGTAGACCCGTTTCGGAATTAGATCAACATCACAAAGTTCACGGTCGCGGGGATTGATTAGTGGTCGTAAGTCTGATTGGAGCTTCGACCGGGATTGAACCGTAATTCACACTGAATATAGGGTTAATTCCACTTACACTAGGGGTGTAATTTGGTCGGTTTGGTTCGGTTTAGTGGCCAAACCTAAACCAAACCGAATTAAATTACTTTAAACCGAAAACCGAACTAAACCGAAATAGAAACCGATTTAGAAAATCGAAAACCAAACTGAACTACAAGGAATCAAATTGAAAACCAAACCAAACCGAAATAGAAACCAAAAACTTCGATTTTTCGGTTCGGTTTGACAAAATTGATACTATTTTCTATATAAAACACATACACATGTATATATGTTTATATATATAATCTATTTTTGTTTTTTTTGGTTCGGTTCGGTTTACTCGAAGCATAACCAGAAACCGAACCTACTTTTTTCGGTTTGGTTTGTTTGGTTTTCGGTTTAAACTGAACCAATTGAGACCCCTAACTTAACACCCTTAAATTATATTTTTAACAATTGCAGATATACCTCTATAGTTTTTGATATTCCACTTATATCCTTTGTTAGCAAGGTGGCAACAGGTCATGATTGGGCGAGCTTACACTCCATTGTAATATTACTTATGTTGGTTCGAGCCCGGTCCAATTTTTGGGCTCAAAGGTGTAAGCCCAAATCCGATGTATTTAAAATACATCAAGTCTGAGTTTGGTTCAGTCCGACCTACAAATTGAAATATGTTATTTTTTAAATTATAAATGTGTTACTTATTTTATAGCTACCAAAATTCGAACCCAAGTCTCCACGAAGAAAAAGTAAGCTTCTCACAATTAAACTACTACCACAAAATGTTGACAGATTTGGGTAAAAGTTCAATCATAGGTCAGGCTGATCTGACTGAGTGGTGCCACCCTTACTTGTCAATAATGTCGGATTAACAGTGTTAACAGAGAATCGGAAGGCCTGGATATAGATTATGGGTTTCTAGGTTGCACTACTCGGCTAATTAAAATGTATGTTCGGTTAACCCAAGGCTGAAATGTCTTCTATTGACTGAACACAGATGCTATAAAGCGTGTTCGAATTTTTGTTATGATTCGGTTAACCGAGGGATGACTTTAGTCGACCCAACATAAATGTTCGGTTAACCAAAGGTCAATCGAAGGGTAATTGAAGTTTTTATAAAAATGATTAGTCAATTTGTCATCTCATATTATATTTAATCTACCCTTTTAATCATGTCTTAAAAATTATTTAAATAAAAAAAAAAACTAATTTTTATTAGACAAAACTATCCTTCTATAGTTTTTATCTTTGAAATTTTTTTTCTCTCAATAGACTAATAAAATAATATAAATATAATTAAAATCTTGTCCAACTTATTACAGGTACATAGCGATGTTTACAAGAAGCATCAGTTTGGAGTACAAGCAACATGGGATCGATATCCAATGCCAGGTTCATCTATATTTTATTTATTTTTTTTAATTTCTGTTTCCCGCCCTTTCTATTGTTATTGTTTTTGGTTACTTCGGAGTTATCAGTTGGGTGTCACATTCTTTGGAGCGTAGAAGTTGTAGTATCAGTTTCAAGTGCACATATTTATGTTTGTCACATATTTATTTATGTAGATACATTGATGCACATTCATACATGTCAGTAGATGCATGACGCACATACATGCACGCTGCAATTGATACTGTAATTTTCACGCTCCAAATAATGCCATGCTGTGTAGTTGGATTAGAATTGATATTTTCCAACCCAATCAGAAAACCAATTGAATTCATTGCTTTTAGTGGATTGGATTTTTTATTTTATTTTATTGTTATATAGGCTCAGTTATGGATTAGTAAAGGGGTTGATTACGACCAAGAGCATATTATTGGGAGCATCGGATAGAGTGTGTTCAGATATACACCACATGTTTAACTGGTTATCAATTTGTACATGACAAGCAGTGATGGTCAGTTGGACTCATAGTGTGCATCTGGACAAGCTCCAATTGATGTTTCAGTTTTCACGCTCTAGACGATATGTTCTCAACACAGCCACACCAATTCATGCAAAAAATTTTAAATTATGAGACTGTAGCAAACTCCAGGAAGCTCTTAGGATTATATAGTTGGTAATAAGTTAGGTTCAGGATGGCTTGATATAGGGTAGTAATGTCACGCCTCGTGTCCCATGGCACGAATCCCTATCTGGGCAGCACATATCATGAGGTATGACCTTCTTCGGGTTCCTAATCATGGAACGCGGAACACAACAATCAAACCGGCAATAAAAGTAATATTAACTACCTTTATTAAGCAAATAGAGTGCCGAAGCAATAAACTAAACGAAAAACAACTATGGTCTCAGAAGAGCCTACAAATCTACATTCAATTAACTCAAAACCAACCCTATACATCAGTTCTAACTATGAATCAAAAGCAGAAATAACTAAAAATAGCACCAATCTACGTCAACCATCAAGTCTAGCTCAACCTGCAACATAAAAATGTTGCGTGAGCTTGAAATGCCCAGTAAGAAACAATCATGACATCCATCCTCAAGAGATAACGTTAGTCCAAACAACATATAATATCATGGTAATTATCATGGAGTGAAGATAATCATACAACAATATTTCATGCCAAATTCCCAACAACATGACCGTAGCATTATTATAATCATATAGTTGAAAAGTAACAAACAAATAATAACCATAGACTCTACAATGTCAACAACCATAAACTCCACAATATATGCATGAGAATGCACTTCTGATGATCAGCCGGTCCAATCAAACAAGCTCTACCAACACCCTGTTACATAACCACTATGGTCAAGTAAACTCCACAAACAACCCGGTTCCACGAACTTACGGTCAATTCGAATATCCCACGTGTACAGCGTGATTTTATTGGATTTTCAACCTACCCGGGCTCAATTCCCGTAGTTGTTTCCTACATTTAGGGATGAACACACAGGGAGGCCTTCAAAGAGGACGGTTACCCACTTGCATTTAGGGATCTTAACCTAGGGAGGCCTGCTAAGAGAACAATTACTCACAACAAAGAATCCACATCTCAATCCGTCGTTGCCTGATTGACCGGACGGGCTATGATGAGAACCATTAGGATTGCCGGTGATAATAACCTTCGAAAATTACCCATGCGCCCATACACATGAATAATCCTTGGAACATCATGACAAATACCCTTTCCAAGTCATACATGCACAACCAATCCCAATTCATTTCATGCACAACATATTACACTATGTTAACAAGTTATATGATATCATTTAATACCTATATTAATGCCACAATCATTTCATTAGGTGTAGGGTTACAACTCCAAGTCAAAAGGTCCAACCCTTAAGCCAATGTTCACAGAAAAACATGCTAAGGTGTCCATCGGTAGGGTCACCGGTAGAAAAAAATATAACTGAAAAGTGGTCTCTATCATTAGGTTCACCAGTGTACTGATGCCTATCGATGGGGTCTTTTGTGATTTGATGCTCCCTATCGGCAACTCCACCGGTGTACTGGTGGGTGCTGATGGGTTGCGATTCTGGGTATTTTTTTGGGTTCGTAAAACCCTACTTTTGGTGTCCAATTCAATTTACAAATAACTATAGAGATCAATATTCATCATGATAACAATAATACACTAAACAAAACATAATCAAACAATTATCAAATATAAGTTCTACAAGGATTAACTCACATATAAACATGAAAAGCTGGAAATCAATCATATTAGATCTACTGAGCATGATCAAACACATATATTAAAATGAAAATCACCCTATGATGAATATCAAACCTAAGGACGTCATAGAAAACATATAAGCACATGATTTTAATCCCGAAATCCTAAGAAGATTATACAGAAAATGCAACTTACCTTGATCTTGATCCGAAGTTCGATAAATTATGATTCTACCTTCTTTTTCCTCTTCTAATTGTAGATCCAGTTGCAGCCTCTCTCTCTCTCTAAATTCTCAAATCTCTTTCTTTTCTCTAAACCTACCAAAACCCTAACCCCTTGCAGTGCACGATCCCCTCCTAGAATCCCTTTTTAAAACAATCTACTAGATTCCCTAGATTCTCTTTTTCAGATCCCACATACCATCTAATTCTTGCTCACTATCAATTTTAGAAAAGGAAACTAACTCCCTAATTAATAAAAACTCTTATGCCCTTCTAGAACAAATTTGTAGTACGTTACTAAAATACCCTTTGTTATGTACTAAGTCCATTCGACCACTTCTAATCCCAGCCCATTATATTTTTAATTAATTACATCACATTCTCTCAAATTATTCATAAATTACAAATTGACCCCAATATTTTATTAAACTTAAAAAATTGCATTATTAGTAACAAAAAATTACCAATTAACCCCTATCAAGCTTTTAATTAATGTAAACTTAATTATTATATATGTATTTTTGAGTTAGGGTCACTACAAGTAACGAGTTTACACTCGACCCAAACCTAACCTACCTCAACCCATGTAACCCACTGTAGATACCCCATATGGCATGGCCAAGTAGATGATCAAACTCATGCCACACGGTGGCATGAGAACACCATCATCGACACCAATACCGATCCCGTGAGAGGGTAATTTCGGGGGTATCATGGGCGTGTGCATTGGAGGTCTGGGACGGAGGCTCGTTGTTCGGGGTTTTGCCCCCTTAGCAGATGCGCTCGAAAGAGGGTCTAAGACGCCTAGCCATTATAACGACTAACAGAGTCGTAATAATACCCCACGTACAAGAATATGGGAGCTGGCAGATCTTTGGATTACCATTACCAAGTACTGTGGATTGTTGGAAAAAACCCTCTCGCCCCGTTCGAGCATACTTCGATTCCTTTCGACCAATCACTGAACTCCCGACCCCGCACGAAAGGAAAACCTCACCTACACGGCTGCACCCACTCAACATATTTAACTCGCTCATTGCCATAGTGTCAATTAGTTTATTAACGTTCAATAAAATGTTATTTTTTTATTTGAGACTTCAGATTCCTCTGCTGGTGGCGACGAAGCTAGCGCAAGTGAAGGAAACATCCTTGTTCATTCCGTCGCCAGAAGTGTATAGCAGAGCAAGCATCCGGTGGATTGGTTACGAGCATCTGTGTTGCCCATACTGGCCACATTACATACAGTGGATTATGTTAAGTGCATTGCCTGATGCAGTTGTGGATCATTATATTTTTCAATACCTTCTGAGAGTGAAAGAGAAGAAGGTTAACAATAATTCATGAATTCTTATGCAGATGGGTCCTATAACAAACAACTACCCTTTTTTATGATATATTTCTAATAGTTCTGTTGTTATTCTTTACAAGTCTTACGCAGATGGGTCCTATAACAAACAACTAGCCTTTTTTATGATATATTTATAAGAGTCCTCTTGTATGTCTCGTGTAATCTTAAATGGGCCATAGTGTAAAGTATCAGTCGATCCCGTGTCAGATTGGCTGATACAACTCGGGATCACTTCGGGTCTAGCCACGATCTCAAACTAAATTTCTAAATTGTTAAAATTTCTCTAACTTGGTTTGAAACCAAGACATATCGTCCAATTCAGACTCGTTTGATACCTCTAAAAAAATTTTGGTTTTTAAAAAATAAAAAAATTTCAGGTCACATTTTGGATATACCGATCCAGATATCGGACCGGGATGATCTCTAATCCGATACCGAGTTTATATACTATTAAATGGATTGCTTGTTTGCAGCTCAACCGATAGGTACATTTATTTCCTTTTTATAGAGGGAATATTGAGTGTGGACTATAGGTGGCAACAGGCTAGGCTTGGACAGGTTCGGGATTGCATCCCAATATAATATTATTTATGTGTTCAAGCACGACCCGATTAGTCCTTCGAGCTCACAGTTGTAAGCCCGAGCCCAATATATTCAAAATGCATCAAAACCGAGCCTGGCATTACAAATTCAAATGCTTTACTTTTAAAAATTAAAAAAAATGATATATTATAATGGATATTTCATAAATACCTATAAAAAATTAAAAAATAAAGACAATAATAAAATCTAAGAGATGTAAGAGATTTAATTGACGAATTCAAGAAGAAGATGAAGACAAGACAAGAGATTTAATTTAAAACATTTACTAAATCTTATAAATCAAATTTATTATCTTGTTGAATTCCTCAATCAAATCTCTTGCAACTCTTGATTTTATTACTGTCTTTTTCTGTTGAGTTGATTGGATACTCCATCCCTCATATTACCATACTCTCATATATATATATATATATATATATATATATATATGCTCTATTAAAACCGAAAAGGGCTCAACTTGATCTGGGTTGGTCGGAATCCTGATAAGCTAAAGTATGTATCTGATGGGATTCAGGCCAAATAGGGGAACACCCAGATCAAAAGTGTTGTTATTGAGTTCTCCGGTGACCTCTCTGAGGGGATTTGGAGGATTGAGGATGCCATCCGAGGATTGGATGTTGGGGTTTTGATAAATAACGTTGGAATGTCTTACTCGTAGGCGAGGTTTTTTCACGAAGTGGATGAAGAGATTTTGAAAAATCTGATAAAAATCAATGTGGAAGGAACTACGAAGGTCACACAGACTGTTCTTCCAGGGATGCTTGAGAGGAATAGAGGTGCAATTGTTAATATCGGTTCGGGAGCTGCTATTGTGATCCTTTCTGACTCTCTCTATGCTGTTTATGCCCGAGGCTGCGTTTGAAAAATGTAAGAGCACGAAAGAAAGTTGATTTTTCTTGCCTTGGTGTGTTCGGATACGAAGAAAACGTAAGAATATGTGGGTTCAGTAGTTTGTGAGAAAATGAATGATAAAAAGGCAATAGAAGGTTTTTGTCTTCTTCATACATTGTCCTTCTCAAACATTTGAATTTACAAGGGTTGATAGTAGGGGTGCAACTCGGTTCGGTTTGGTTTGAGTTGACATCAACCCAGGACCAAACCGATCTAATTCAGTTTTATAATTTCAAAACCAAAATCTAGAAACCGAACACAAACCAAGCCAAAGTTGGTTTGAGTCGGTTCAGTTCTGGGTTTAATCGATCCAACTTGCACCCTAATTGATATAGCACAAATATTGCTTATGGTATAAGGGCGGAATTAGAAATTATGTCTAAGAATTTTTATGAGAATTCTTATGATTTTCTTGCTAACCAAACACAATTACATGATTTTCATTAATGATCATGCAGTTTTCTTGCAACATCCAAACAGCATCAGGAAAGTTATATTCACTTTCTTTTAGATTGATTTCATACATATTACTTTCTCAGGTACGCTCCTTAGCGTTCAAGATCAATCCATTTCTAGGTGTTTCTGGAGATAATTTGTCCATTTGATCTTAAGTCTTTGATACGAGCCTGAAGGCTATGGTTAAATTGATGAGGAACATTTGATTACAGGTCATATGTAAGACCTATATCAACTTTTGAAATGAATGCAACAAGGAATAATCTATATAGGATGTTAGGATTTGTTCTTGTTTATGATTCAGTATGAGGTTTTTGATTACAGGTCCTGCTCTATCATAGCGACGAAGATGGCATCCATCAAGAGATCATCCTTTTATGTACCATCAACAGATGGTTATGCCCAAGCAGCAGCTACACGCTGGATAGGCAATGAACCACGGTGCACACCGTACTGGCTCCATTCTGTTCTAATGGCTTTTTGGTATGCTCTTTGCCAGGGTCCCCCATCGATGCTTGGCGTCTGCAGTTCTGTCTTAGGATTCGTAAAGCGGACAACTCAAAGACTCTATGAAGGAATGAAGAGTAATCTGTTGTAGACTTTGCTCGATGAAGATCTACAAATTTTGGCAAATCTTATAGATGACTTAAATTCTTCAAGCGCTTTGATTCTTTTTCCTTGGTAACTTATCATACATTCTGTTTACTGGTAAGAACTAAGATGTGAGCATATCTGAACAAAATGTTTCTGTTCATGTCATTATACAGTTTGGTTTAAACAACTTGGTAAGATGGGGTTGAGTTCTGCTTGTTAACCCCTTCATACAATTTCCGAGTCCCTTCCAACAATCAACCGGGCCTCTTTATCAGCTTCCGGGTTGCTTGTTTTGCCTCTGAAAGACACCTGGCTAAAAATCCGAACCAGGCCACTTCTTGATCTTGGAATCGATTGAAGCTCATTGCTTGATTGACTTCCTCCATTCTTCTTTGCAAGCTCTTCAGATAAACTCTTGACAAGAATAGCAAAACGTCGCCTGAATGTTGGATACCTTGAGATGGATTTTGTTATCCCTTGGAGCCTTCACAGATAAACAAAACACATAAAAGAACGAACAAAGCGCAGTTGAAAGTCAGTATATGCACAATTTCTCATTGTTACCTTCGGGCTAGCGCATCAAGTTCAGCTTGTTTTCTCTCAGATATGGGGGGTGACCCAAGATTAGTGTTCTTCAGTTTCTCAGGATTACCAGATAACAGAACTAATTTGCAGAGGTAGTACTCTTCAGCCTCTGAAAGATTCTCGGCTTTGATCTGATCTTTCATGATCAACAGTGGATTATGGAACCAATCGAAGAAGACTTGTTTAGGTCTGTTTGACGAAGTTATCTCAGTATCGTTGCCTGCAGCAATTAAAACAAGTGTGCAACAAAGCATGTGTTTATTTGCCACAATGAATACCAAAAGGGTGAGGTGAAAAGGGAAACCCTGAATGCCATAGTGTTAAGTATCGATCGATTCTGAGTTGGATCGACCGATACAACTCGGGATCGGCTCGGGACGAGTCACGATCCCAAGCCGATCCCGAAAATTGCTAAAGTTCTTTGACTCGGTTTGAAACGGAGTCAGATCGTCCAATCCAGATGATCCGACTCGGTTTCGAACGAGTCATATCAGATGATCCAATATGGATCGTCCGCCACCCCTAAAAAATTTAATGATTATGTTTTTTTTTAAAGAAAATGGACCATGTTTGGATTGGCCGAGTTGGATCGGCGATCCAACTCGGTATCGGACAGGGACGATCTCCGATCCGATACCGATTTTAAACACTATGCTGAATGCACTTACTTAACAATATGCCCTCTGAATTTGCCTTGACAGAACGCAGAAGTGCCTGGAGGATGCCATAGGCAGGTAAGCCGATGCTCATGATTCTGCTGCTACCTGCACTAGACATGGAGTCTTCTATGTCTTTGAAGCTTATTAGTCCTTCAGCAACCAGAATTTCCCCATGATGTTGACACTCCTTAAACAAGCCGTCTAGTAGCTACCCATACAAAATTTCAATCAGTGTAATACTCAAAGATTTTTCAATAACCTAAGAATAGTTTTAGGGAGTAGCTACCACTGCATTGTGATCATACCAACCAGTCAAGCTGCAGATGCAATGTACTACCAGCTCTTGAATAAGAAGTTGGAATATCACATGCAACTCAGCAGTTTTAGGTTAATGCATCAATTTATCTATTGATACAATACTCAAGGTTTTAAATGTAGATGTCACTGAGTCTTCCCAGTAACATGTCAGCGACATGGGGGAAATTTCCCCCAGATTAAAGAAAAAGTGCAGAAATTCACCCCAAATACATTTTTTTTTGTATTAAATCTTATATTGTGTATAAATAATAACTAAATATACTAAAATACATGAGAATACGTTGAAAACAACACATAAAACATAAAGAGCCTTTAACTTGGCAATTTGTATGCATTGCGTTATGTAAATTGTAAACATTCATTCAACAAAGCATAACATAAATAACATGACATACTATTGAATCTTCAATCTTCTACTCCAAAGCAACTAGATTTATGTTTTTACACACAAATCTAGATGAAAGTAAAAAATAAAACAAATTATAAAGGTTTTTTGGTGAAGAGAAATGGTGAAGAATGAGCTGTGGGGAAATGTCGATCGAAATGACCGACTTTCCCTCCAAATTCCCCTAATTATCCACGATTTCCGCACGTGTCGCTCAACACGTGCGATAAATTCCTTTTAATTTACAACATTTCGCCGACATGTTGGCGAAATATTGCCGACATCAGGGAAAATCCACATAGAGCGATTTCCCTTGATGCCTTGTATCACCTGTGGCCAAAATGGCGACATGTCAGCAACATTTTGTGGCATGTCGCCGACAATTAAAACGCTGAAAATACTTGTTATATCACAAGTCAACTCAAACGTCACAGTGATACCTTAAACCAATAGGCTAGCGGCTGTTGACACCTCTTGGTCGAGGACCATCAAAACCACCAAATAAAGGACTGAAGTATCTATGGCATACGGAGAAGATACCTCAAGGGGCTTCAACTCAAGCATAGAGTTCTTAAGTGAGACCGTACGAGAGGGAGCATTGCGGAAAGAGGGAGGCCTAGAAGAGGCAAGAGAGCTGGTCTGTGATTGCGGGGCCTCCGTCCGGTACTTAAGCCTGGTAATGTCAGATAGTTGAAATAATTTGTCAATTTCCAAGATCTAAATTGTAAACAGCATACAATTCCCATGAAGAACTAATATAAGGTGGGTAATAATACCTAG
This sequence comes from Pachysandra terminalis, assembly GCA_031762675.1. NCBI lineage: Eukaryota > Viridiplantae > Streptophyta > Magnoliopsida > Buxales > Buxaceae > Pachysandra > Pachysandra terminalis. Next base: position 7,145 of record JAUPMG010277202.1, on the reverse strand, counting down.
GAAAGCAGGATCCTTCTGGCATGTCAAGCACATCATTGCTGTATTCGTCAAAGATGGATAAGGAAGTCACAATATAGCAAAGCCCCAACGATAAAGAGAATTCCTGTAGTCCAAAATCCACAACAACAGTTGGGAATATCACAGTAGTTCAAAGGAAGTTAAAACTACAAATGAAACAACACTAAACTGTAACAAACAAAAAGATCTGCCACTCCATATTAGCAGAACCAAAGTTGTCAAATCATGAATCAAATCGAAAATCGTTAGGGGCCACTTAGAATCGAATCTTTATTTTGAATCGTGAATCGTAAGATTCATAGTAGTTTTTAGTCGAGGCTCGGGATTTAGGTTTTGGATTTGTCTTAGGAAAAGAGATCTTTTATTATTTAAAACTACTAAACCTAGTTTCTTTATGCATATTTAATCATTTTAGAGTACTATGTTCTACATAAACAAGGATCAAACCAGAAAAGAGAAAAAGTTTTGTAAAAAAGAATCAAGCAAATTATCGTGTTGTAGAGTTGAATCGTTTGAATCGTACAATTAAATCATAAAACGTAAGATTCAATGTGTGAATCGTAAGATTCAAACATAAACCAATTTTTTCATTGATTTGAATCAATCTAGGGTCAAATTGAATAGTAAGATTCATAAAATGAATCGTAAGATTTTAACAACGGAGAGCAGAATTACTAGTAAGGAGACTTGAAAAAAGTATAACAAAGAAAAAAGCCTAAAAGCCGACAAAGTAAATATTACACAAGATACAGTAAGACCTAATTGAGCATAAGAATCTAACCTGGTAAGCGACAACAGCTGCATAAGCACCTAAGAAGATACTCGATATCATTGAACACAATACTGCTCCAATTACTGCCAAGGGCCAGAGTAGGATAGCAAGACCTGCAAATGGTACACATATGGTCTCCAAGAAAGGGCCTTCCCGACCGATAAGATCGTGAAACAATCGGTGCCACCCCTTGAAGAGCATGTATGGGCTCTTGAATAGCGCAACGAGACTTATTACAGTCGTGTCAATTATCACTCCAAGCAATCCAGCTAAAACAGCACCAGGAAGATAGAGCAACCTGCAAGACGAGAAAAATGCATTATGTTCAGAAAATTTAGAAATCTGTTACATACATAACCACCAAGGATAGCATGACCATAAGAATCATTGAATCAAAGTAAAGTGGAAAAATGTGATAATTTACATTCATAAGAGGAAAGAAAAAAAGATATTTGGACATATTGCTGAATCAACTACAATCAAAACCATTTTTTGTAAAATCAGATATGCAAATAAAGAGGGAAAATGCCATATTTGGACTGTAAGAAATGCACAATCTGAATGGGAGACTCATCTGATGGAGACATTTGAATGCTAACATGTAAACCATAAGACCTCGTTTCGCTGTCATTCTGAGTCAGAAACTAAATTCCAGGAATGAGTTTCTTAAATTCATTCTACGAACTAATTTTGATGGATTCTTGGTCGTGTTTAGTTAGCATGTAACAAAATGAGTTCCGATCCAATATAGATTTTTGGTGAACATTAAAATGAGTTCTGACCAAAACTTCTAATTGTTTTCCATTAATAATACTTATTTTCATATAATCCCATAGCCACACATAAGTTTTGCATACTTACATCCTTTTCAAATATGATAATAACACTCCAAAATACTATATAATAGAAATAATGTATTTATAAGTTCGTCACTACTCATTTTAATTATAAATTTTCCACTGTAAAAACTATAAACTCATTTCTAAAATCTAAAATTAGGGTTGGGGGTGATTCTGTAATGAAGGGTATTTTCTCATTCTCATTCTGGGAGAACTCATTCTGCCTTTGCTAACCAAACAACCATTTATCTGTGAGAACTCATTCCAAGTCATGGAATGCATTCCCAAAATGGCAAAAAACTAGACCAGTGTAAATATTTCATTGACTAATAAGAGGAATTGTATAAAGTATAAAATCCAAAGACAGCATCCATGACGCAAACGCATACAATAAACCTGATCTCGTATACTTTTCCATCGAGAGGTCGTTTAATCTGAAGTTCCTCCATTATTGAGAAGTAAGAATAGAAGCAGACATCGGCAAAATCCCGGATCACGGTAAAGCTCCCTAGAACAGTGCTCCATGTTCCATCCTAGATATATGCAATACAAATTGTTCATTAGAAAAGGGATTAAGAAAACACAATAACTCTAGCAACTATGGTAAGTTTAATTTATTGTTCTAAACATTCATGACTTACAATGATACAATGGATAAACTCATCGGTGTTCCCTTCCCCAAGGACCCCAACAGCTTCAAAAGTGGCACTGAGTGGCGCTAAAAGTCCGTATCCGGCACCGGCTATAATACTCCCAACGATGCCGACCAATGGCCACAAGATTAAGTAAATAGAGATGCATATACATAGCACAAGCTTCAGAACTGGACCTAAGATTTTGGCTCTGCCTTCAGATAAGTTAACAAGCATAAGAGAGAAGCCATTGGCGTTACATAGTAGGAAAGAAAAGTGAGCTAAAGAAGGAGATTAAACAGTGACAGATCAGGTAAAGTACCTAACAATGGAATAGTAGGTCCAGATACAATGTACTGGCCAAAGAGCTAAAATGATGGCTGAGTTCCCGATAGTCATGATAAGGCACACCAAAGGGCAGAAAATGATACCTATAAGATGATCAATTTGAACAAATAAGAACCAGATATTCACAAATTTTCTGCATCATTCCAAAGTCAGATTCAAAAATAAAATCAAAAACTAAGAATCCCCAAAAAGAAATAGCAAGAGAAAGGAAAGGATAATGAACTAAGAAAATAGTTGACATCACACACACAAACACAACATGCACACACACAGAAAAGAAAAAAAAATAATTCCCAAGGAGAGAGTAAAATGATGAACTTGCCTTTGATGATGCCCAGAAGAAGCAGTCCAATGAAGAAAGGCAAAAAGCAGAGAAAGCTCCAAAGAGAAGCCAAAACCCCATTTGGAGGCTCCATATCTCCTTACCCAGAGATCTTCAAAAACCCATCTCAAAATATACCTAATTTCTTAATGAAAGAAGAAACCATAACAATTAATACAACCCCGCATCGATTAACTTAACCAAATCAATGTTCAGATATACTCCAATCATTTTTCTGGGACCATCAACAAAAAACACCATGAAAACATCAGGCGTGCTTTCCAGTTTCCACAGTTCAAAGTAAAATGACTAGAAATTATAAAAATCGATTGGATGGAGTTGCACAGATGGTTAGATAACAGATTAAAGTTTAGAGATCATCACGAGATGACATTTGAGAGTGTAAGAGACGGAGGATAGGGAATCACTATGTGAAGATGAGAAGAGAAAAACAGCTAAAGAACAACAACCCACTCTGTTTTTAATATTTATGAAGACGTCTGAAAGATATTTCGTTTTTTGGCCAAAAAATATAATTTTTAAAGAAAAAAACGAGGAGTCTGCATAAATGTTAGAATAGTATAGGTAGAGTTGAACAAAGATCCAGAAGTATTCAAGATAAAATTATTAAAAAGGAAAAAGTCATTGGATTTTTTGAAAGAAATCTTCATTAATTTGAAGGAATTGGAGATAAATTTGTATTAGTTGGCCTCGTTTTCCAAATTCCTGGCTACATATGATCTGCAGCAAAATGCTGCGACATATCCTACGGAAACATCTGTCATTGGCCCTTGTTTAATTTTAAAATAATTTTATTAATAAAAAATGATACTTTTAATACAAATGACCAATCACAGCTCTTGTTGCTGAAAAAATGCTGCAGACTATTATAAGTCCCAACTACCTTCACACGAGAGGAAAGAAAACTTTCTCCGTCTCTGACGTGGTTGGGCTGCAACCGGTTGTTGGTGTTAGGCGTAAGCCAATTGCACGTTTTTCCGTCTTATTTTTTTCTTTCCTTCTCTCTACGTAATTTATGATCTAATCGGACGAGACGTCAAACCATGAAAGGCTGCTGATGGTCCAATGACTCCGGTCAATGGGTGAGGATCTTCTGTACTCACAGGGGATCCCCGTGCATGGTTTCAAGGATCGGCCTGATCCGATCGGGATCGGCCGGTCGATCGGCCAAAATCGGTCCAAATACAAGCCACAATACAACTATTGTATCAAGTGGTTTTGGATTGAACTGGTCCAATGGATACTGATCCAGACCGATCGATTTGGATCGGTCCAGTGAATGGATCGGTCCGATCCAATGTTTTTTTTTTAAATTTATAAAACGAACGATCTTGTTGGTATCGAGTTAGACTGGTTCGATATTGACCGGTCTCGACCGATACAGCCGGTCCAATGATCGATATCGTCGCTCTGACGACCAGTCCGGCCAATCCAATTTTTTTTTTTTTCTAAGGAAGATCCAGCTTTTGGATCGGATCTAGATCGGCCGGTTCGTCGATCTTAATTGAGATCGGCCAAAAGTGATCCGGTCCAAAATCCCTAGAATTAAAACCCTGCCCTTGTGAGCTTACTCACATGCCAACACATGTCTTAGAGTGGGTCCCACAAAGAAGGTTCACCCACACCTTTTAAAATCATAAGAAAAAAGTGAACCCATTGGGCCACATCTTTAACCAATTAAAGATGTGGCCCCTCGTAGGTTAAAGATGTGGCCCCTCGTAGGACACCTATCAACATATGGTTCAACTCAGAGGGGATCCCTCTGAACTAGCTCATAGAAGATCCTTAGTCTCGGTCAATCGTCTCTCTTTGCATAATTGAACTTAATAATATCAAATGTTTGGGGTAAAATCGTAAGTGACTCGGTCAGACCTAAATTTTTTAAAAAATAATATTTTTTTAATTAAAGAGTTAGTTGAAACTTGATGGGACAATTCATTTGGAAAGCCTATATCGATATTACACACAATCACTTAAGACTTAATGAATTGGGTTAATTAGATTTAAGAGGTTTAAGTTAGGTTAATAGGTTATTGGACTGTTAAGAGGTCTGTGTGGTTCCTTGGAGTCCAAGATATTAATAAATTGTGTTTTCTTGCTTATATGATGCATATACTTAGTGATCTATAATGGTTGTAAGTTTTATATACGTGTATGGCCATGATTTTGTATGTATGATCTCCACTATATCTCATTGTTTAAGTGAATTTTATTCATGGGGTTTGTATATTTTCACGTGATCATGTGTTGCATATAGGTTGCGTATAGGGAAAACAAAGAAAATATCAAAAATAATAAGTTTTGAAAATTATCGAGTTGTCGGCGAGCCAACCAGGACTCGCAAACAAAAGTCTTGAGTAATATGGGTTTCTGGACTTCTCGTCGACAGAACTCGGTGGACCAACCAAACTTGTCAATGAACGTCGGCCGACTATTGACGAGTGTATTTTATATAATAATTTTAATTTAATATTATTTATTTACCTGGATGCTTATACAAACTGAGACCTGATTTAATATGGTTGCATGATTCTGTTTAATCCTGTTAATGAATAATTAGAACCGAATATATGAATGAAATATGAAATTTGATTAATACTTGAGATAATTATGAATTATTTGGATTTTTGGACATGAGAAACATCATTGAGTTTACAAGGCATGCACCATGGTGGTGATGGTCACGAGATCACCTACCCATAAGGGTGATGTCTTTGTGTTAATATAATATTCATGCATTATGTATATGTGGTTGAAATCTAAAGCCGTGGAGGGAATGTAGATACTCTTAATCGTGAATCCTTAGGTTTGAGCTCCCTAAAGTGATTGAAAATAGATTGGGGAATTGAGACCCGTAAGTTAAAAGTTCTTAGAGCCATGAGGTATTGTATGGAGCATTGGAATAGTCTCGTCCAATTTATGGTTATAATAAAGTGGATGCAAGAGACATGATCCATTGCCTCATAATATAAGAATCAAAGGAAAAAAAGTTGGTTATTGGTAGATATCCGTAAGCCCAGTGGATTTGGCATGACCTAATGATGGATTGACACTACAAACATATCGTATTCATGCATATTTCCTTTTTGTTCATATTATTTGATTAGGGTAAATTGCACTTAGACTCTCTCAGTTATTTGACACTGGCAGACAGACCCCTTGTATTTTTTGAAATGACAATGACACCCCCTGTCAGAGATTTTAGATAGATGACGTTAACGAAAATAGCGCAAATACCATCTTGCCCTTGTAATAACCTATTATTTAAGGGTAAATTGCACTTAGACCCCCTCACTTATCTGATAAATGCAAACAAACCCCCTGCATTTTTTTAAAATGGCAGTGACACCCCTTGAGTTTTGAACTTAGTTGCAAAGACACCCCTTCCCATCACCACCACCACTACCACCACCTCACCTGTCACGCCCTCAATCCGAGATATGAGACCTTGAGGATTTTAAAGGGATTGACCTTCGGATTCACTCAATGGATGCGGTTGCCAAACCAATCACATACTTAACCAATCTCATGTTTTCACAAAGCATAACTAAACAAACCAGTGGAAGTTTGATAAAATTAAAACCTTAGTAGTATCAAATAACTGTAGTGACCCGGACCCAACTGGGATAATTAATGATTAAATCATAAATTAATCGATTAATTATACATTGGAATTTTCTGGAATCTACCTAGTAGGATTGGACAAATTGATAATTATGTAAAACTATGGGACTGGTGTTTAATTAACTAAAGATTAATTAAATGGGCTGGATTACTAACCAGTATGGACTAAACCCTTATAGAAATTGAATTGGGGCCAAAACCCAATTAAAAATCCAGCAGGACTTAAGCAGGTAATTAAGCTTATTAATAAGGTTAATTAAGGAAATAAATGATTTAAACTATCCTACGGATGATTCACCATTATTGGAAATTCAAACTAAACCAATTTAATTTGAGTTCAAATAATTAAGTGATAAGGGTTCTAGACGAGTAGGAAAACCTAGAAGCTAGGAGGAGGAGAGAGAATTGTCTCTCTAGGCTTGGATGTCCAAACAATCTAAGGAGGAAGAAGGGTTTTGGTTTAGAGGTTGCAGAAAATCTAGAATGAGGAGATGTAATGACCTAAACTCTTTATCTAGGATTTCACCTTTTAATTATGTAATTTTCTGTATTTAATTAGTATTTAAATT